>JACBWW010000016.1:22270877-22332406 GCA_020086605.1 Lanius collurio
AAAAAAAAAAAAAAGAGAGGCAAATGAGACACAAGTGATGAATCAGAAACTCTCAGCAGTGCTAATATCATTCCCCAGGGAAACATCAAGGCAGATGTTGGCACCATGAGCTAAGAACAATGAAAAACCATTTCCCACTTTCAGCCTCCAGAGCGGGGCAGGAGGGAAAACATCTGGAGACACAACAAAGTACAACAATAACAGTGGACTTTTCCATATGTCTTTTATACTTGCAAAGACATCCTGTTGATTTGCAATAAATACCATCCAATTCCAACAGCTTCCTTACCCGAAATCTTCAGCTTTACGCCTTTGTCAGAGCCAAAGGCAGCTGTGAGCTGACAGCAGGAGCCTGTCAAGTGTTCAAGAGTCTTTTCTAGGTCCAAGTCGTGACTGTGACCTTGCATTCATCTGTTATTTTAACATTCATGCTTATTTCAAGCTCTGCTGTATTTTACTGCACGCAGCTAAACCCCTGCCATTAACAGCCCACTCAAACACAACTTACAGCCACGTCTGCTTAGGCACAAGTCCCATGTCAGTTGTGACCCAGATTAAGCAGGATGAAGTGCTTTTTGGGATAAATGACTGGGGAAAATCATCAACCTGAAAACAATGTAGATAGGTGAAACCACAGTGGAAGCTGCAAATTGCTGGAGACTGCAAATTCATCCGTGAAAGCCCAGAGCATATGTCCTGTGCAGAGCACACAGAGTGCACATGCACGCTGCCCTACATTGTGGAGCAGCCATCTGCAAGCCACCATTCCTCAGCACTCACCCAGGTCTGATCTACAGTCATTCATAGTCCCAAATTTTGGTGCTGTGATCAGCACTGAGAAACTCCCTACCTGCTTGGGAAATTGTTGTGGGACTGTGTCGGTGCAGCTGATTTTACAGCACCCGTGAGGTGTGAGATTTATGGGTGGTGGTGCTTCATTTGAGCTCTGGGCTCTCTGGAAGGCAGATAGTCCAGACTGCCATAAACATCTCATCATTGAAACAAAAAAGGGTGGGGTTATTCTAATGACTGTTCTCAAACAAGGTTCTTTCTGTGTTTGAAACTGCATAAATAAGAGGTGCCTGAATTTTGAGGCTGTAACTCTTCCTAGGCTTCAGGGGAGGGTGAGTGATAACATTAAACCACTAAACCAAAGAGCTGTGCCCTTGCCAGGAATGCACCCAGGGAAGTGAATTTCCTTCCATGTAACAAGCAGAGTCAATCTTTGCTCCTTTGCAGCTTCTGCCTTTATCAGTGGAGCTCTGACATCAAGCCTGGCTCTCCAGCCATCCCTGCCACCACACTGGATGGGTCCCAACCTTTGGGAAGGAAAATTATTGTGGAAACCAGGCTGCACTTACTGCCAGAGCTGAGTTTTATTCAAATACTGTGAAGCCACATCTTGGGGTTAAACATCTCAATGGTTCAAAGAGGGAGAGTCAGCTGTGAAGGTATTATGGACCACCGAGGCTTGAGGTCAGAAATCACTGTCAGGCCATAGTCTGCAGCCAAATTAGAAGCTCATGTTTAATGACAACCACTCCTCTCCCCACAACACATTTCCTGAAATCTTATTTTAGGGTCTCTTGAGAGAGAGAGCAGCACAGATGCCAAATCACTCTGGGTGAGCAGCTGATGTCCACAATCGTTGTCCACTGCTCTCTGCACAGGGAGGGATCTACCCAAGTTCTTCAGAGGACCAGCACCCTTACATCATTCTAAAATGACCCTAAATTGTCTGTATCAAAACATTTGGAGATCAATGGGTACTTTCCAATGCTTTGCTCTAAAATGCTTTCATAGACTGTTTTTCATAAGCATCAGGATTGTTCATAAGAAACAACCACAGCATTTGTTCACAACTCAGCACAAGCAATTCCCAATCCAAAATGAAACAAGATTATCCAAACAAAAATCAATTTGATCCTCATGCCACAAACTGAGAAAAAATTCTGAAGCTAAAAACACACTAAAAAGTCATACAAATTCAGTTTAGATAGGTAGTCACTTTTAATTAGAAAATGTGCCACTCTTGACTCAGGCAAAGAGAAGTTTTGTTTGCAGTGTATGGATTTATAATCCTCAGAGACCCTTAAAATGTAAATGAAAGAGTAATTATTTTATTTTTATCTACTTCTGTAGATGTCACCACACACCCTTGAGCCTTATGTGTTCCAGCTGGACCCCCTGCTTCTTCATGAGAAGGAAAACATGACCTTTGCTGCAGAGCTGTGACATTGCACTTGGACTTTCTCAGTCTTTTAAGAGAACAATAAATCCCCAGAGCTGGGTGATGCAATGTGCTCCCAAGCTCCATCTGAAGTGGAGAGAGGCTTAGCAGCATGAGCAGTATTAAGGTACTTTATCCATCTGAGTAAGGGGTAGTCAGTGGGTAACTCATGTAAGCACAGTTAACTATTAAGAGACAAAACTTAAGAAGCTGAATTTACATTTTGTCAAGATAGAGGGGACAGGAGGAGACAGCAAATGCTAATTCAGACAGCAAATGCTGATTACAAGACCTTAGAAGTAGGATTCGCCCTGATCTTGTTAAGATAAGAGGGACAAGGATCATCCCAAAAACTGCTGAATCATTCCTTGAAGGACCACGCACGTCCCAGGGAGAAAGGTGAAAAGGGCACTATGAGGAAGACTGCTGATCTTCATCACAGAGACCCCCGAGGAAGAGGAGAAGCCTTCCTCAGTGCGACCACCAGGACACACAACGCATGCGTGACCCGTATGCTAATGATATTAATGGCTTACGGGAAATAATTTGTATAACCACACCTGTCTCAAGGAATGTAATGAATATTCATGATTTAACCCATAAGTACTGTATTGTAGAAGGTACCGGTGTGTGTGTGTTTGGAGGAGCGATCCCCCACACACCCGGCGCCGAATAAAGCAAATACCCACTTCTCTGACTCTGTCTCTGAAGTGACTCCTGGCCTGGCTTGGGGCCAATCACATCTCACTGCAGAAGTCATAAACAAGGTTTGTAATGCAGTCAATCATTTTTATTCAAGGCACTATACCTTAATTAAACTGAGATTCCCTCAAGCAAGCTAGAGAGAGCCCCAAACCCAAATCCCCAAGTACTCAACTCCACCTCAAGTCCAGTCAGTCCCAAGGGGTGACTAGCAAACAGTCCAAGAGGGAGATAACCTATTGTAGAAGATCCAGGATGGAGCAGCCTGAGCTGAATCCCAGAGGTGCCCCCAGAGCCATGCCCAGCAGCAGCAGGCACTGGGGCTCCTGGGGAAGCTGCACCATCCCCTGCCTTTGCCATCAAGAGGGAGAGCTGCTCTTGTGTCCATCTGGCTCCCCACACTGCTGTGAATTCTGCAGCCTGAAGCTCTCCCAAGGTTTGCTTCCCAGGCACTGGGTATTTTAGTGTTTCAAGGAGTCTTATCCTCACCCTTGGTATGAGCCAAGGATTACACTTGATTCTGGCTCTCAGCCCCTCCAGAACACCAAGCTAACACTGTATTAATATGCTAAAGTTTAGAGCAAATGCTGTTCATCCTCCCAGGGGATCTGTAAGTGAGTGTATTTCATAAATAGGAAAAGAAAATACAGCAAAGCCCCACTGCAGTGAGAACACTGTTGCTTTCTGTCCTCCTCAAAAAACACACAGCATTCCTTGTAGCACCTGCTAATCTAAACCAATAACCCTGGAAATGGCAATATCCTTTATTTAAATGTGTGAAGCCCTCAGGGCATAATCTGAATTTCTTGATTTTACGACTGTAAAATATATAATGATATTATCACCAAAGTCAATAACATGCTCCTGGCAATCAATCCACTGAAAAATGACACAGCACTGTCTTTTCTTCCCCTTCTTTTCTAACTAATAAACTGTCAAAGTTGTATCCATTCAAATTATGTACACATTCAAATTATAAACCTGAAGTAACACCTCCTTCTGTATCACAGGGCACAAAAACAATCCCATACACACTTATGAGCAGCCTACATCTTCCTGGGGCAATTAGCATTTTTATGGGTTTTTATGGCACCAACGCAGCGGAAAATACAAAACACTGGTGCAGAATGACCTCTAAGATGCCACACAGACTGAAGACTCCTGAATTAATTGCTAAGTGAAAGGTATTTCCCATTAGCTGTGCATATATATGCACCTAAACACACATACACACACATGCATAATCTTATCTATTTGCACATATACACACACAATTGTGCACAGGTTCATTTTGTGTCAATTATCCCAAGAAAACTCACAGCAATTTTAATCAACTGCAGATTTCCCTAGGAAAAAAAAAACCCTGTGTACATAAGCAGGTGTAAAAGAGAAAATACTCACATGCAATTAAATGCACATTTCAGTAGAGCAGCAACTAAAAGGAATAATGAAGATAACTCTGATTACTCTCTGTGATGGCACACTTTCCTCAGTGGCTTCACAGAACCTCAGGACCAACATAGAGGGCTCAAAATGATCCATCACACAAAGGGATGCCACAACCACAGCACCCTGATAAAGCATTTCTTTCTTCACAAAAATAAAAAAGTTCAGTGCAGAATACTTTTTTCGGGTTTTAAAACTGAGAAGCCCCCCCAAGTTCTCAGATTCCCCTGGCAGCTGTTAATCTAATTTTTGAAATTTTCTGCTAGGAAACACAGAGTTGCTGGGTCGTGTATTTGTCACCATCTTTGAGAGTGCAGCTGCCCAACCCTCCTGTGTGGTACCCACAGAGCTGCCACAGAAAAAGTATTTTTCCTTTTATAACATAACATTTTAGAAAAAAATCCACATTATGCCTATGTGTAGTCTATGTGCCCAAAATTTAACTTCTGGTGTCAGCACCAGCATTCTCTTCCTCTAACAATACTTCTCAAATGAGTTTCTTGCAATTAGCCATTTTTAACTTTTTCTTTATTTTCAAACAGGACAGATACTGGAGGGTTTAATTCAATATCAATACTTCATCTCAAGTGACCAGAGCACAGCATGGTCTGCTCACAACATCCAGCAGTGCTGTCTTTTAAATGAAGACATACTTTGGATTTCACACTTTATTTCAGTGATAAAGGCTAATCCCTAGCAACTGAAAAAAAATTACTGATGCAGTGAAATACAACCTTATGGGGGTACAACCCTAAAAAGCACGTTAAAATTTCAAGGGGAATAAGCATCAATTTTCTATATAAGTCCCTGTACAAAAGCTTGGTTACAGTGTAGGGCCCAACTTGAGTGCAAACTTCTCCTTTCAGCAGTTGCCAGGAAATCTCCTGAAAAGTCTGCAAGCTGTTGCTCTGGAGTGCTTTTAGTGCCCTGTTTAGACAGCAAAGCAATTTGTCCTGAATGCAAAGACTGAGAATACTTCCACAGAAAATGATAAACCACATAAAGAGGGGACACAGAAACCACTCCGAAGGCTCAATGAACTTCTATTATGGTTTAATTTAAAAACATTACCTCCAATTTTAAGCACAGATAAAGGCTCTCCAGGAAAACTCAATCATCATTCAGACTATCATCTCAGCAGTGCTCCCCAATTGTTCAGCACTGCTGTTCACAAAACCTCCAATTGAGAGATTTTATGGCTCCTGGCATTCTCAGCCTGAGAATTACTGTACTCCAAGGCACACCTACACAGCCCCACTCCTAGAACCACATCTCCTCTGTAAGGCAAAAACATGTTCCCATATTATTTGCTGTCCTTGAGCAGCTTTATCAGCAGAGATTTTGTCCATCAGGTGACAGCAACTGTACTTGCCAAGTTTCTACCTTAACACTTAATGCAAGATCAACAGGAGGCACTTTTTGCCACCTCCAAAGCAAAATGGTTGCATGGACTGGATTAAATGATTTCTTTACACTACAGTGAAGTCCGTGTGAGTATGTCATGAGAAGGGTACTGCTATTTACAGAGGAGGCCTCAGTATAAAATAATGTTTGATTAAAACTTGGGACAAATCTCAGTGATGGAGAGTGTGGGGTGAGCACCCGGGAGGAGGCAGTGATTGAGCACCCAGGCTCCATGGGCAGATGACAAAGCACTCATTTTCCTTTTAGCCAGAAGGCTCACTGATCAATTTTATTTTCTTAGATGGTTTTTGAGATGACAGTATATGAGCACATCTTCAGACACAGAAATGACCAAAAGCTGAATGTAATTAAACTTCCTTTCAGCCTCTCTACCATGCAAGTCTTCATAAATCTTTGGAAGTCATTTTGTAAAGGAGCCTTTTACAGGTTGTGTGCAGAAGCAGCTGAAATTCCAAATTCTACATTGATTTAAAGTGAAATGAGACCCTGCAATAAAACTTCATATTGGGGTACTAACCTTGTTCAGCAAGCCCCAGGGAATTATTAGAAGTGAAAAAAGGGAAACTTGGCAGTCCATTTTCTGGTGGTAGAGAATTAAAATTATGTTTTCTGGACAACCAGAGGGGCAGGGCAAAGACAAGTATTTGTGGACTCTCCTCTGAAGAGACAGAAGACAGTTTAGCAATCTTTGTTCACCTAATGTTTCAAAGCTTGGGCAAATGTTTAAATCAAACAGATATCAAAATGTCAAGTACATAAAGCCCTTGGGAAAACAAGGCCATCAACCATTTCATTCCTGACCTGCTTGCCTGGGTGTCTGTAGAAATCAGTTGTTTCTGAGCTAAAAGCAGCTAAGAAAAGGTAACTGATGTTACACTGATCCTTAATTTGCATTAATGTGTGCACTGCATTTGGATGGGGCATCGTAAAAGCCCAACCACTCTGAAAGGACCTGTTACAGCTGTACTCACATGCCCGAGCAAAACAGCCCCAATGGGGCACTCAGCTGATACCATCTGCTGCCAAAAATCTCTTAAAGGACTTCCAAAGCAGCAAGGAGAGCCCAGTCCAAAGGGGCTGCTCAACAAGCCCAGAATGTGTCACTTCCCAATAAACCTGAACTTGTTGGGGCACAGGAAAGTCAAACAGAACTGCCTTTCCTTCCAAGCCCCACCACAGCACTGAGAAACACCTTAAAGCAGAGGAAGAATTAGCCAACACCAGGAATACTGATAGTTTACAGACAAGCATCTAATTAATTATTTTGCCATGTGAACATGCAACGAGATCTGCAGAGTTGCTGAATTTCCCTGACTCCTCTTTCATCCTGCAAGAACTGTAAGAGCTCAGAACTCATGGAACAAAATAATCAAGCTCCTTTTATGTGTCTCCCTATATCTGGCTTTAAGCAGGCAGTTTTCAGGAACAATTCTAATTAGACTTTCACTAATCCAGGACACAGACACGCACGTGTTTACACGTGGCACCCCAAAGTCATGTCGAGACACACCAATTCATGATTTACACTTCAAAGCCTACAAAATGTATTCTGTTGATGAGCCTATCAAAGAGTTTAGTTTTTGTTATGTATAAAGAAAGAGAAAGGGTGGAGAATCAGTTCACTTCATACAAATACCAGATTCCTGTGCTGCCCTAAGATAAATGTTAATTCCCTGGGACTATAAAAAGAGCAAGTTAAGAAAAGGTTATGCTCTGCTGATTAACATTCCCAAATTTCTCATACGTTCAATAAGAGAAAAAAAATCTTTCCATTCAAGATAACTAATTACAGACACTAAAATCCCCAAAGACAAGAGCAATAGGCTGGAACAGCTGAAGCAGGAGGACAAAGCCATTCATTGATTTACACTTCACCCTCTCCTGCCACCCCTGTGGTCCCCCCTGCACCAGGCCTGTGTGCAGGCACAGAAACGGGGCTGTGCCCCACAGTGGATGGGGCCATGGCCCTGTGCCAGGGCCACCTTTCCCCTTCCAGCCATCCCCTTTGCCAAGGCAGAACTTCACTGAGCTGAAGGCTGATGTCAGGGCTCTGCAGAACGTGGATCACACCAGGCTGGGAACACCTGCAAACTGCCTGGGCTGGGGCTGGGCTTGTGTTCCTTCTCTGATGTCGTGCCCCAGGGCAAATAAAGCCTCCCCTAAATCACAGGACTCGGTCCTCTGGGAGAGAAGGTGACCTCCTGAAGCATTAAAGCTCCCCAGCCTCACCTCCCACTTCACTTAAACCCCAGAACCACTTCAGACCCCTCTGAGCAAAGACTCCAGCGGAAAATGACAGTGTAACTGCAGAACAATCCTCATCTTTCCTCCCATGGAATTTGTGGCCCTGACAATTACATCTGGATTATTAGTAGCTCTGATAATATTGGTGTCAAACACACCTCTGGAATGTGCAGACCTGTAAGTTTCTGCCTTAAAAAATTTGCTCCAAGGGCATGGTATTAAAGGCAGCTCGTGGCCTCAGAGGGGATCTGTACACCCACCTTACAACTTCTATTCTCATGCAGAGAAAGGAAAAGAATGAAAGCATCATGTTAAAAACCCCATAGTAAACAGGTGTTTAGAAATTATCCTAATATCACATAAACTCCATAAGAAAAGCAGGTGCTATTTATTTTCCATAGTCAAATGGAAATACCAGTATTCACCACATGGCAGTCAACAAAACAACAAACCACTCCTTCCCTGCTGCAATTGTTCACATTTTGTTATCCAATGTTTCAGGAAGAAAATTATTTTCATTTTGGCCTCCCACTGCCTCTGCAACATCAGAGAATGTCTCTCCCTGTTGGAAAAACAATAGGAGGCAAAGAGGAAAGCAGCTTTTTCCCTGAGACTTTGGGCTAAAAAACGCCATCAATTTCAAAATTACAACAGTGGCAAAGTGCTTCTTTCAATCTGGTCCTTTCATTTTTGCCTCCTGCTGCCGTTCCTATTGTCAAAGTGGCAGCAGGGGGCAGGAATGAAAGGACTACTGCTGGCAGTCACCCTTGGGCACACTGCTGATAAGAAGTAAAACATCCCTGTGCCAGAGCGAATTCCAGAGGTAAGGAATTGGGGTTTGCACATCTCTCGTGTGCGTAAAGCCACAGAGGATCAGGAGAACTCCTCTGCTCCTGGGACTGCACTGATCAGGCATCAAGGAGCCAAAGTGTTGGGGCTGGAGCTCAGGAAATTGAGAGTGAATTGTTGGGAAAGTAATGAAATACAATAAACACAGACAAATCACACCAGCTGACTCTGGGTCAGGTAAAAGGAAAGGAAAATACTCAATTAGGAAAAGCTGGGGACCTTTTCAAGACGATGGGAAGCTGGGTTGAACTGTAAGGGCACGAGGACCCAAGTGACCATGTTTGAATCCAAAAAGCCTGTTAGTATGAGAAACAGGAAAAAACACCAAAGCTGAGTGCTTAGCCAAGTGCCAACATTTTTACAAATTTCAACACATTTGCTGAGCCACCTGCAGAGCAGTCCAGTGTTTCAGAGCTGTTCACCTGAAGAGCAACCAGAAAGAAATCACAACCAACCCTCTTCCAAACACTGCAAGCCAGAGAGGAGCCCCTAAAGCAGTGACTGTGACTAACCCAAGTAATCACCTCCGTCTCTTGCCTTTTGGTGAAGCTTCTAAAGAATCCAAATTCAGCTACAAATCAGTGTCCTCCAAAGAGGATTCTGTTTTAGAAGGATGCCTTCATTCCCTACAAAGAGGAGCTCCATCCCCAGCTGAGCAGGACCTAAAGGTGTCTCTGCTTGCAGCCCACAACACCGTGCCTGGCAGCTGGGCACTGCAAGGATGACTGAACTGGAGCCTTTCTGGAAGAAATAGGGATGCTAAAGGGACAGTTTAACCTAATTCTAGGAAGTTTTAAGCAGCTGGACCAAAGCAAGGTAAAGGGTGGGAGCTGTGTCTCCTCCTGGCCCTGCTTAAGGCTTGAAAGAGAACAAATCTGCCAATATTATATACCTGGTTTTACTTCCTTTGTGCTAACAAGAGTTCATTACAAGAGAGGAAAACGTTCCCCTGAAGACCTTGAGGAAAAAAGTCTGAACAAAGTGGATTTCATCTGCAGAGATTCTCTGAAAACAGAGAAAACAATGGGAAGCAAATAAAGGGGCTACTAAAATGGAATGTGTTATTATTTTTCATTGCATGGATTAAATAAAAGGAGAGTTATCTTTGCTGAAACTGAGCCATGAAAAAGGTACTTTTCCCCCACTAAAAATAAAAATCATGATACTTTACAAATGAAATCACTATTATTACTTGTGCCAGAACTGAACAACAAAAACTTATGAAGCTTGAAAACTCTGTTTTGTGCAATAAGCACCTAAAATGTTCCATCATCTGTGTTTGTTAAAATAATAACGGAAGATGATTTTTTATAAGAATCCATATCAACTTAAACTGAGAAGACTCTTTTCCCAAGGTCAGAGTTCTCTGTTAACCTGTAGAAAATCCTTGTCATATTAACTGAAAGGACATGCAGATAAAATAATTTTGTTGAAATCAACACTGGCTCAAGGAGCAGCTGCAGGGGGAAGAGTAGATTTTATTTACACCATCACAACATTACCAGATTTCTAAAACATTACTATTCCTCTTGCAGTTGTGCTTGTCTTCTGGAGAGCGTGAGACCTGTCTATTTGGTGTAATTCTCTCATTATTTGGCTGCTGGTATCATCAAGATTTGCTGGCAGTTTCTACCCCTAAAAGATTTTTTTGAGACCACACTGAAAACACTGATCAAATGATGCAGGAATCCTTCTCTGGACTGCACCCAATGGCTCCTCAATAACTTGCCTATAACTTATTCATTTACAAACAAAATTGACTGTGTCTAATCTCCATGCAAAAATCCCAACAATCTTATAATTTAATGTCTGTATGCAGCTTAGAATATTATAAGATCGGGCATTGCTATGCCAGGTTAGTC
This sequence comes from Lanius collurio, assembly GCA_020086605.1. Taxonomy (NCBI): domain Eukaryota; kingdom Metazoa; phylum Chordata; class Aves; order Passeriformes; family Laniidae; genus Lanius; species Lanius collurio. The sequence goes on from JACBWW010000016.1 coordinate 22,281,636, forward strand.
TGCTATTAGCTGGGGGATTCTCAAGCATCTGCCATGCAAAGTAGGTCAATTTCTAGCCATATAATTCTGATTATGTCAAAATATTTATTCATGAGTTTTCTAATTCAACGTACTTCAAATAAGTCATATTTATGTGAAAAAAAAAACCAACCCAAACCCTCATCTAAATAATGGTTGTTAACAACTGGGTTATTGTAGCTTCAAACACTCTGCTAATCCAGGATGTGGGGAATGTTTTTCCCTTGCAATGTACTATGTAGTAACAGAGTTGTTTTCATTTCCTATTTGCTGTTATTTTTAGTCTGGTTTCTCAAGGAAACAAGAGGAACACAGCCATGCACGCCCTGGGTGTGATGTGAGAACGTGCAAAGCAATGGAAACCCCCATCCTCCCTTCTTGTGCCTGCTCCTCCCTGGATGAACACGTGAACCTTCAGGCCAATTGCAGTCAAGTCTCATCTATATTATGAATTTTTCACTCTGCCAGGCAGGGGGAAATAGATGATTCAATAGAAGAGACCCTATGGATGGATGTGCTAAGGAGAGACCACACTTGAGCCTTGTCTTTCCTTAGAGCTTAGATCAACATGAAAACCAAAAAAAAAAAGGCTTCTGTGGTCCCTTCATGCATTAGAGTCTTTCCATCAAAGTTATGAGACTATCAGAAGGAAAGAGGGGTGGATTTACAATGGCTGTCAGGATCCACATGCTCCACAAGATCCAAACCCTTCCAGGAGGAGATCACGAATGACTCCAAGCTGCAGGCAACACTCCTGCAGTACCAGGGAGATGGAAAAATTCATGGATTCATGGACTCAACCCAGCTGCCATCTTCCAGCTGATCACATAAAGACAAGAGCAAATAACAACTCCAAAGTTTTCAGTGCTATTGCAAGAAAAGAAAAAGTCTTCAGGATCTTAATTTCCTTCATTGCATGGACCTGGCTGCAGCTTTTGGATTACCTGTGGATTTCTCTTGCTTTTACCAGTCCTTGCTTTTATTACCACCCACAGGATGCATTCCATATTTTACCCACCATATCCCTATTATATTTCCTAAAAACTTAAGACTTGGCAGAAGTAAAATCTTTTAACTTTCCTCCCCAGCTAAGTGCTGCCTAAGCCTAACTTCATCTTTTAATGTACTGCCAGGAGGTACAACTGAAATTGTACAGTACCATCATCACTGAGGCAGAAAAAGATGAGCCTAACTCTTCTCCTTACTGTGTTTCCTTTCATGCCATTCCAGCAGCACACTGGAAGGTGAAAATGAAGAGACAGCCCTCAGCAATGGCCACAAGTGAGGTGTAAAAGTCACCGAGGCCTCGTGCAGGTTCTCCCCCTCAGTCACCTGGAACAGCTTATGGGTGTCTGTCTCTAAGATTCTTCACTTCCAGGACAGAATGGAGGCAATGGCTTTACATTTCACCAGATAAGAAGTTCTCCCTGAACAACAGAGAAAGACACACGAGACTGAAATCCTTCTGTGTCTGACCAAACCTCAGGTGGCCTTGATGCACCCGAGCTAGAAAGGCTGCACCTGGAAAAAACCATGAGAAGATGGAAGTCACCAACCCTGCAGCTCCTTTTATAAGCTTTTAAATAAAAATACCTGTATCTGGGCACCATTTTAAGAAGCTATGCACCACTCTTGAGCCCTCAGTCCTGTGACACCTGCAGGAGCTGCAGGAAGACACTGCAGCCACCACTCCCATGTGTGCTGAAGGTCCCATGAATGCACAGTTCTGTCAGTGACCTTTTTAATCAAAGGGGAGAAAAGAGGAGGCAGTAACACTTTTAAATGCTTTCAGTTGCCAGCATCCTAGTATTAATTTTCTAAACATTCTTCTACCAAGGTAATTAAACCACGATCTGGGTTTCCTTTGTGTGGCTGCTTCTCATGCAGGGATTTAAATGCTATGTTTTGTTTCATCTGTAATTGTTTTCCCTTAGACCTTTCTGGTGGAGTCTGCGGGCATTCAGAGTAATCTGATTGTTGATTATGGCCATGGCATTTATCTGAAGACCTGTTGGGCTGGTTTGAAAGAATCACAACGGTGGCTAACAAGTCTAATCTCAGAACTACCATTTAAGAAAAATTCTTTCAAGGTTTAAATGCCAATTCTTTCTTTCAGTTGCCCTCCTACATGATGCCCCCCACAAAACCCTATTTTATATTAAAAGCATTAACATTGAGCCTGACGTGGCCGATCAAAATATAAATTTAGGTGTTAAAATATATTTTTGTATAGATTTTATAGTCAGGAGACTACTGTTATGTCAAAAAACTTTCACATTTTAGAAAACAGTGTAAGACAAGGCAGGTTATGGCAGATGTTGTAAGATGAGGAAGACTTCATCCTTGGGATCATATTTTGGCAAGCAGAAGTTTAAAAATCCTGCAGAATTTGAGCAAACTCTGACACTGCCTTTTGGTGCTGCCCATCCTTCACTGGCACAAATTTCAAGCTCTTTTCCTACAACCTCAATAGGAAAATGTGTGGGGTTGATTTTGTTTCAGAGGATGTGATTCCCAGCTCTGGGGCCCTCCACATGAGAAGGACTTGGATCAAGACCAGAGAAGGCCCCAGAGATGCTCTGAGGGCTGGAGGATGCACAAAAAGGAGCTGTTTCAGCTCCACTCACACCAGCACCCACAGGGGCAGGACTGGCCTGGTCAGGACTGAGCTGACTAAAAATCCTGAGTCTGAATAATGACACTGCTCAGCAAAGGAGTCAGTAACAGCAGACAAACCAGGATTCATTTCATCAGCCATGAATTTCTCTGATTACCACAAAGAAACAGGACTGTGTGACAATTTGGAGAGCTTGGTAAACTTCAGCAGTGCCTTGTAATGAAGCCTTGGCAAAGAAGTCAGTGATATACAAAGATTTTTCACACTGAAGCTGTGTAAACACAGTTTCCACTTTTAGAAATGTATCCTAGCAACTCGTGGAAATGGTTTTAAAAGACAGCTGGACAAAACTATCATTTGGAATAAAACCAGATGTAATTGCTAAACCAGCAAGTCTGGTGGTCCCAAGCTGGTCTTGCAGCACCAGCTCAACTGTGATTCCAGATGCTGAGGAAAGAAATACCAGGACAAACAGATGTTTTAAAGGTAACATCTGCAGGATGCACCAAAGAAGATGTATTGGAGTTGGTGGAAAGGATTCTGAATTTTGTATTCCTTTGTTACTGATGCAGAAAATCTCTTTGGCTTCCCATGGCAAGGCCTGCTGGACACGTCCCTCCCATTTAACATTTACATGACACTAGACAGAGGTGCAGGATGCACAACTGGATTTTATTTATCAGAAGTTCATTCCATCCCATTGCAAATAAAAAAAAATTTAGTCAGTTTTTCAGGAGAAAACTGAAAGAGGGGACTTGTATAATAATGCACAGACCTTGATTAAATAACTAATCCATAATTTAGCAGAGACATTCTGCTGACATCACCAGCAAGGAGAAAAGGTTCACAAAATCAACCCTGAATGCAAAAAGAGCCCAAACTATATTTCAGATTAGTATTGAGACTACATTGCCTAAGCATTATTGGCAATGGAGATAAACCATGTTTAGACACAACAGGTCATGTTTTAAATCCTCCAAGAAGCTGCAACATGAGAGCAGAGCATCCCACTCCTGAGAGGTAAACAGAACAGTCCTCAGGACACACTTAATTCTGCTGTGGAGGATTATTTTGCTTTCCAGCCACTGTTTACATGTGAATTGCAGCACATGGCACACAGAGAATAATTAACTATCAGGCTGTAAATTCAGATACCGTGGGGTTATTACCTCAGTCATAAATCTTTGCAACTGCAGCCAAAAGGGGTTGTGAAGGGCAGCAGATTCCACAGGTGGGCCCAGACTGGATCCTGATTTGATGTTCGAGGATGGATCAAGGGATTCTTGGGGGAGGAGGAAGAGTTGGGGCATTTTTAGGGGTTAAGGCTGTTTTTTAACCTGCACTTACCATACATTCCCCATGGCAGCTCAGTTATCAAGAAGAAGGTGTATTATACTGGACATCTAATGGGTAAGTTATTTTTAACCAGCACAGATACACATGACCTCCTCAAAATTTACATTTAACACTTTGCTAGAGGCTCCTTTTCCACAAGTAACAGTAGTTAATGTTCAGTCTCATATGACTGCCTAAATGTTTGAAGAGAGGCTCAATTCTTTGATTTTTCACTTCTCCAAAGGTCAAGTTCTAACAATTCTGTTATAGAGTTTGTCAACAGATAAATTACCAAAGTAGATACACTTGCACTGCAACATAATGCACATTTCAATTGATAACATTGATAAATATGATATATTCCTTGGTTGCATACAAGGGGTCAAATCCAGAAATCTGGTTTTGGTTCACTGAAAGGGAGTCATGTATTGCTATTTTTCCTCTTTGTGGATTGTTTTATCAATTGGATTGGATCTGCTTTTGCTGCCCAGTTATTCCATATAATCCCACCTTTCATGGCTTCACTGTTAACTTTCAGTTCTACTGCTCTAGATCTTATTTTACTGTTAGTGAACATCCCTGCCCCTTTGTCTGGCTTATGGTACTGGTTCAGGGTGACTTCATCATTTTATTATCCCTTCCCCTCTTTCCCAATTCATGTATTTCTTCTGAACTTGAACACTTTTGCATTTCTCAAGAAAAGGGGAATAAAGTAAGATGAAGATTAAACTAAAATTCAAATGGAGAGCAGCATAGCCAACACTGCAATTGGATTTTATTTTGGAAAAAAACCCTTAAGATCTTTTGTTCTAAATAAAGTTACTGACCTAGAAACATATATTCATTTCTGGAAATAAATCAAAATTCCTCCTATGTTAATCTAATTGCACCAGTGGAAGCTAAGTAGTCCCTTAAGTAATTTAAGTTTCCTTATTTGAGGGGGAAAAAATTAAATAAAAAAAATCAGACCTTTCCCATCACTGAGAGTGTGTTTTGTAGAACAAGCCAGTTATGATTAATTTCTCTGTTTGCAGTAGCAAAGCCATTTTCCTTTAAAACTGGAATAGGTGTGTGCAGATAGTCTGGTTTTTAGGGAGCACTGTATTAGCAAGTAAATAACATCAAAATATAAAACACAGACTAGGTTTTTATTGTTTGCTTTTGTTTTACTGTCACTGTCATAAAAGTTCCCCACAAAATGTGCTGATTTCAGAAACAGAAAGCTCAGATATAGGGATCTTTTTCTGGAGGCGGCTGCAATGAAAAAAAAAGTGGAAATCTTAAGGAATTAATGATCCTGCTGAGTTTCCTACCTCGTGCAATCATGAAGCTGTTTTATAAAAGGGCAGTGGTGCCAATCATCCCCTCTTCTGGCAGTGCTGGTGGTGGAAAGAAAGGAGGAACCCTTGCTCTGTGCCCAGGACAGGGGGCACAGCCCAGGAGGGCTCAGGTGGCTGTGCCTGGAGCCAAGGAGTGACAGTCAGAGCAGGGACTCCTGTCAGGGGGCACCAGGGAATTTATCAGGGCCTGTGATGTCCTGTGAACCCCTTTTCCTCACACAAAATGTTCTCTACAAGTATCTCTTCATCTGCAGTAATTATCTGGGGATTAGGAAGAGCTGATAAAACCCCTCTTGAAAGAGCTGGATGAATTTGAGATGATACCAGTGTTGTGATGTGCCTAAGGGAGCAAGGGCATCTTTCTGATTGTAATTTAATCAACCTTGATTAAAAGAAAGAAACATTTACCTGAATGCTGCTCAATACATTTTGATAAAAGTCTCTCTATTCCAGCAGGCAGCCAATCAATCTCCACCACCTCCCATGCTTACCATCAACACTCTAAACTCAGAGCTCATCTACTTCTGCTCCAAGAGAACCAAAGGAAGACACAACGGTGCAGCACGTGGCTAAACCCCCTGAGGAATACTCCCAAAACCAAAACCCACACCAGCAGTGCTCTTGAGAGGCACAGCCTTGGCTTCCTCTCATAACACACTCCAAATCCTTGTGCTGGTATTTGGGATAACTGCTTCCTCACATTGGGGACTTTTAGCCAGCACAGCCATACTGATGCATCTGCAGCACATTCAGCCCTCAGCACCACTGCAGGGATGTAAAATTAGATCTGGGACTCAAAGGACTCTCCTTCTCTGACCCTGCAGCAGAAGGACCACCAAAGTGCTTCTGGCTTCTGCCAGCACCTGGATAAAGTGTTCTGCAGCAGCAAAATACCCTTGATGAAGCCTTCCCTCAGTAACCATCTCTAAAGGAAGAGTAATTGAAATTAGCTACTTTTTCCTGATATGCTGCAGCTGAGGAGACAACAGTAAATAGTAATTATCTGTACTCTTCCCAAAATATCAAGCCTCTGAAGTTCCAATTATTTGTCCTCAAATAAACCAGAGTTCACCATCAGTGTAAAAACTTCTTCCTACCATTTCTTTTCTTTGAAAGAAAAGCCTATGCAGTGAAAAATCTAAAGATGCAATGGATTGAATATGATTATTATTCCTTATTATTGAACATGATTAGCTTATTGCTTCCGCAGAGTATCTTAATTACTGTAGGTGCTACTAATGCAGACAACCAGGGCTTGATTAAAGTTATGTTTCCTACTTTAGTCTAATTGCTCCTTTTATTTACACCAAGAGCACTAAGCTGCACATACTTTAAAAGACCCCCAAATAGTCAAAGAAGCACCTACCTTCCAAGTGACTGAGCAGGGAAATAGTGAGTCAGTGCTGCTTAATCAGAATAAATCCTAGCAAGGGACTGAATTTTCCATATTCTTCAAACAAGCTGAAACAAGCCAATTCCTGTAAGGTTTTAGGCCCTGAGTTTAAATAGGTCAAAAAATAAGAACACTCACAATTAAACAGACTCTGCACACAATAAAAATTAACATATTGCAAAATCACCTTCACTAAATGCAAATGGGAGATGAGATTCTGATATGCTTACTCCAGTATTAATTTGAGTGTGAGTGCTGATGAACTGAGGTGCTAATTAACTTGTAAAGCTATCACTATTTGGCTTTAACTGATTGGCTGTGTTACAGAAATCCTACAACGCTCAGAACATGACAAAAAAAAAATAAAAAAGCTAAGAATACTTAAATTCTCACTGTTTTGAGACACTGGTGGTTTTAAAAGCAACAGAAGGGAAATCCATCAGATAAGAGCTGCTTTGCAAAATAATGAAGTGAGTTAAATTAAACTATAGCATGATGAAAATTGGTGAAGAAAACAGCACTAATGGTGCTAAGAATGGAATATAACATCTCTCTGCTAAGAATGGAATATAACATCTCTCTGCCTGCACCACACATTCCATAAGCACACTGTGCACATAAAGCAATGCAGTGAGTGCAATAAACATAAAGCACAGTAAAAAAGAGAATGTGCACTTTGTATTAGGCAGTATATGGAAACCCAGACCAATTATGTACATAAAATATTGGTATATGCTTCACACAGAGGCAAGGGAATAAACCAAGGAGGAAAGAGCAGGGCAGCAGGTGACATTTTCGAGATGAAGAAAGTGCAGACCAGAACAACAGGAGCTAATTAAAGAGCACATGGCATAGCAGGCCACTCCCTCTCCCTCACCTTCTTCCAAAACCCCTCCAAAACAGATCAGGCAGCATCAAATGAGGCAGGAAATCATCCATTTTTATTGTCTCCCCTGCTTAAAATACCACCACAAACTGACTGCCCTGAAGCTCTTGTTTCAAACACTTCCCCTCTCCACTCATCTCCTCAGCTGGATACAGAAGATTCCCAAAGAGGCACTTCCACATCTGGCACATAATAAAGTTTAACATCTGAGAGGCACCTGCTGAAAAGTCTGGAGTGATGATCCTGGGTAGGAACAGTGGCCCCACAAGCTGGGATCTGTCTCAGAGCTTGGTAACTTCCCTGAAAACGCAGCACTCTGCAATTAGAACACAGCTAAAGGAAGGACCCCACCTGTTTCTTGATCATTTATGCACCATTTTGTGTTAATTAAAGATCATCTATACCAAGTTTTAAGCCTGAATGTCACACAGTTAATAACGAAGAGAAAACAGTCACTAGCTCAGGAAAGAAATATATAGGGAAGTCAATTAGCAGGGGGAAAAAAACCCTCAAAATTGTTAAATACAGATCCTTAAGTGTCTTATTACATAAATAGTTAATTAAGAATAATTTACAGAAACAATTATCATTACCACATTAACACTAATTGTTCTACCCAGGAAGACAGCATTGTACAAAGCAAGATTGCCTGCCTGTTACTTCAGCACATAAAAATGTCAAGGGACTTTCTTTGGTCTCCTTAATTCCCTTCCAGTCTTCAAGACAGAAGGGCTGTGAATAAATCCATAGAACAAGGGTTAATATTAGACACACTACCTTCCTACTTTTATTGAAATAAGTGAAGTTATTCTAGTCAAAATATTCCTCCTTTTCCCCTTCCTTCACGAAAAGATATCACTTAAACCCTGCCCAGGAGTGTCATCACTAATACTGTACAGATAACAAGGAGCAAGATTAAATAAACAGGAAAAGACATAATTATGTCTATATACTGTTTAAATCTTGAGTTTTTAAATTCAATGAAAAAGTCTTCAAAGAGAAAAAAAACCCAAACAACTGTGGATATAAAAGAGAGGGGAAAAAAAGACTGTCAAAAATTACACGCAGGAGGGATGAGAAGGCGGCTTTCTGCTCACATCTCTGATGCCAACATTGTTTTCTCCAAAGCTACAGATGGAAATAGGAGCTCAGTGCATGTACCAGGCACAGGATCTGCCCCTTCAGCTCAGGGCTGCTGTGCCTGATTGAGTTTAATTTAAGCTTTCTTCAAATTGCCTCCCCTGTTGCCTCTCTGTCAGCAGCTTTCCCCTCACAGCACGTCCTGCCTGCGGGGCAGGGAAGGAGGGCAGCTCCCACTGCAGCTCTGGCAGCACAGGGGGTTCATCTCCATGGCTTCCCACTCCCAAAAATCAGCCACTTCTCACCCAGGAGTACCCCAAAGTCCCGTGCCCTCCATCAGCTCCAGTAAAACAGCTGAGATGTGACCACCTCCTCCTGGATCTCAAGACACAAATAGCTCAAACTCCAAAGTTGTTTTGAAGGACATGCAGGGCCTCTGAGATTGGAACATTGATGTGTCCCATCAAACCAATGCCAAACTCCCCCATTAACAACAACATTATTACAACAATGGCCCTAAATACAGTCACCTTGTACTTGCTCATCTAAAAGCCAACCAGACCAATGTCCTTGGACACTGCAAATAACATGCTACAAACCAGCTGGGTTTTCCTCAATCTATGTGACAAAGATCCCAGCCATCTCCTGCCTGCCTCTTCCAGGAGGAGGCAAAAATTAGAAAATTTAATTCCATTTAGACTTGCTTTTTCTCTATTGCCATGCAAATTGGAGGCAGGTGTGGAAGGCAAACCGAGATCTTTTAGGATGTTAACTTCTCCCCTTCCACTGCAGTTACACACATGCAGCACTAAGAGCTCTGCAGACCTGCAGTAACCTGGAGAAAGAGACTGTGAAAAATACCACATACCTTTTACATAATTATCAGTGTGAGGGGCTGGGCTCAAAGTTCTTCCCAATCCAGTGATCTTGAGAAACAGAAAGTTTTAAGTTGTTGATATAGAAAGACAAATGAGCTTAATTTAGTAAGTGCAGTAGATCCTGATCCCTCTGTACATTCAAGTGTCAGCCACTAAAGTGAAGATTTCCAGGCTTACAGATGGGCTGGGTAACTCTGACAGCCCCAAACTCAGCACTAGACGCATTGTTCAAGCTCAGTCTACAAAACATTAAAGCAGTTTTTCCTAATTATGGCTCAGAGAAATGCCAGGGTGGCAGCAACCTCTGCAGGCTGGCCTGTCACATGAGAATTACCCAATTTGGGGCTTTTGCTAAAATAGCCTGTAGGGAATTAAGCTTTTCTACCTTGAATCTGAGTTGAATAAAAGTACCACCTCATCAGAAGAACAAAGCAGACTTTAACACTGTTTGTGTTAGTGCTGTCATTCCCAAACTCCTCAGCATTAAAAAACGCTGCAGAAACACGAGCTCATTTATACCAGGGCACCTGCTCCTACCAAAGCCAGACAGGGCATTATTATCCTCCACAAGCTCATATTTTGAATAATACAGCAAAATTGGAGACTGAATACTACAGAAGGACAAAAAATGTTATTTTTTCTTATGTCCCAAAGCTTTCTTGTGAAGGGTAAAGCCGAACTTGTCCAGCTGCACCACGAGAGAACCCTGCACGCAGCAGCAAGAACCTCACAGGGCCAGTTTATCCATGTTGACAAACAGGATTTTCAGGCCAGCTCGTTACTAGAGGTTCTGTGTGGGGCTGTTGGATAATGAGGATAACTCCTGAAAGCCATCCCATGCCTCTGGTCCCAGTGCCAGGCTCCACATGAGGCTCCCTCTGTGTGCCCTGACGTGGGAAGCGAGCGGGAGCTGGGTGTGCTGAAATCAGAGCTCAGCCTCTCAGAGCTCCCTCCAACAATGCTGCCTAATGAAAATGATGGCAGAGCAGAAGAGAACAGTAATGAGGCATCTCAAAAAACACCCCACGTGCTGGCTGGAAGGTGTGGGAGCGCTGAGGGGCTCTCCCCTGGCTTTTCAAACAGATGGAATCATGACTTCCCTAAAAAACTGCAGAAGCTCCTCTCCTGGAGCTGGCATCTTCTGGTTTAAAACAAGTTCTAACAGGGAAGCAGCACTTGGAGAACACAATCCCTGCACTGCTGCTGGCTGCTCCTCTCCTCACACAGAGGCTCAGGAGGGGACAGGACAAGGATGAGCTTCCCACCCACAGCCCAAGGATCCCCCTTCACCACAGGCTGCTGCTTCTTTACTTCAACTTTTGTCCTGTGCTCCTCCCAGCTCCAGCACAGTCAGCCGACCCACAGTGAAGGAATTCAGAGGGCATCTTTTAATATTTAACATTCAAATGAGGCCCAGCATGTAAACACTGACAGCTGACTCCCTGCCTGACACATTTTTTGCCTTTCACTTTAGTTAGTAGATGCACAAAATTCACACAAAGTCTCCCCTGCATGGGACTGCACAGGATTTTGTACCTTGAAGAAAACCAAACCATAATAATTTAGCTATCCAGGTATTCAGATTATTCCATTATTGATAAGGAATTTTTCAGCACTTCTGGTTTGCAGCAGTAAGTTTCATGAGGCAGGTATCTCTTTTTTCTGTAACATAAATTTACTGCTCTTCAGGTTTCACTACTTGTTTCACCTATTGGCATGAAGCATCTGTTTTATCTTTCCAGCTCTCTGCACCAAACACCCTAATTTTATCCAGCTTCTCTTCTGTATTTTTTATCTGCTACATTTTGACTCTAATCCCTTGCAGCATGATGGTATTATAGAACTTTTGCAACTTTTTTTTTATTTATTCCATTCTCCAGACGTGCTAAGATCCTGTCAGCATTAAGAGGTAGGCAATTAATTTTTCTCTGTATGGTGGAAAAAGATAAGAAGAAATCAGCTAAATTTACAGGTCAGAAATCAAAGAGAACTTTCAGTCCCTCACTTAGGCCACAGGAACACCTACCCCTTGGTAATACACTGCTTCACTGAAGGTTTTGTAAGAGCAGCTTAGTGAACCTCTGGCACGGTCCAGATCTTACCTCTGGGATTGCCCAAGGACTTTCAAGCCCATAATTCTATAAAATTATGTCAAATTATTTTCTACCTTTATAATATAATTTTCTAATTTTATCATTCTCATCACTTCTATGAAGAGTGGAAGCCAGAAAATTGGGAAAGATTCAAGTGAAGGTGTCCACTGTGAGAAAAGCTGCAACCCCATTAGATGTTCATCTTTAGTTGTTAAATAATACACATAAGAGAGAAAAAGAATCGGTTAACACAAAATTGCTCATATCCTCTTTCTGCTGAAATCCATGTCAGTTCATAATCTGAACAACAGACAACCAAAGCAACAGATTTTCAAGAACTGCTTTGGGAATAAATGTTTCAAGGATAACTTTTCCAGCATAGTTGAAAGGAAAAGTAAAATCTGAAAGGCTGCAGAATTCTATTCTCATTCTCTCAACAAAGACAAAACCAAAACCACTGAAAAACAGAGACGGAGGCAAATGTAAGGCATAAATTACATTCAGTAATGACTTAATATTCCCTTTCTTTTCCAAGTACTACACATGTATATTTTCATTTATTAAATGCCATCACACTTAGCAGAAAGCTACAGCTCAGCTTTGCTTTATGGGCTGTCCTGGTTTCAGCTGGGATCATTTCTTTTTGTGCTTAGTTGCCAGCTGGGCTTAAACCACGACATGGGTGTTGTTTTATTTTTCTTAATCAAAAACATTTTAATTTACTTAGCCATTCAATTATATTTTTTCCCTATTCTCTTTTAAGCTGCCACCAAAACCCTCGCAGAGCAGCAGAGGGGAGGGAGGCTGTGCTGCCATCAGTGCCCACCTCCCACAGGCTGCCAGTGACACCCTGATCTCCTGCAGCCTGAGCCTTTTCCCTCTGCACTGCTCCTTGCTGCTCAGTGCCACTGGCACCTCTTTCTCCATCAAGAAGAAGGATGAAGAGCCCAGGTAGTCAGGTTCAATCTCACTCCATAGATCAGCTAAGTAAGAGAGCTGCAGCAGAGCATCATTTACATCCCCCGTCAGAAGTCTGAGCGTAGCTGACAGCCAACTCCACACAGCTTTGTCTGATCTTAATCCAGCCCTGCACTCTGAGCTCCAGCAGCAACCAGCTGGGCCCAACTCAAACCTCTTAATGCCTACTCTGCAACACAAAATGCTCCATTGCTACGGAAAAGCCTGTTCTTTATGGGAAAAAAACTAAAAAACCAAATCAACGTAGCATAGAAAAATACAGATTAAGCATTCAGCTGTAACAAGCAAAGTGAAATCCAGGTGAATGTCCCCCAGGTAAATATTTACAAGAATAAAGGGCATATTTTTCTTAATTCTAAGTAATTCAACATAATTTTTGAGGAGCAAAAGTTTGTCTTTTTTATTTATCTACAAGTGATTTCAGCTTCGAGCAAAGCACTCACAACGTTGCAGGCAGCACTGCCACAAGAAAACTTAAGGCTGAGCCTTTCCATCCTCACTGTCCAATGGCTCCCCTAAAAATGGCTTTGCAATAAAATCATATTAATTACAGCTAATATTCTCATACTTGATAAAGAAAAATGCATTTTCCTCCTGTGCCTGTTCAGTGACAGAACCCGACGTGGCACCACCCAGAGCAGCAGCATCCTGCTGGAACTGTCACCCCACATCCACCTCAGGACCCTTCACAAAAGTGAAGCTCAGTGACAGAGAGGTAAAATTCAGCTTTTAACTCACACTAGTGATTGGAAAGTCAATGAAAACCTTGTTTCTTTCAGAGCCATTAGTGCTGAGTCCTTCTACAAGAACAGGTACAGCTGCTTGAGGAGCAGCTCACAAACACCTGAGAGAGGAGCCTCTGCTGAGGAGAAAAGGCTTTACAAGCAGGGGGTGTGGTTGGTATCTTTTAATACAGAAAAACAGCACTTCCTTTTGTAAAATCATTGTAGTTTATCTGCCCTTTGCTGATTTACAGGCCAATCCACAGAACTTTTTATCAGATCATCAGAGACACCACCTAACGACATTCACATCTGGGAAGACTCGTGCCCAGACAGAACAATCCCTGTTCCTTTAACTGGTGTTATTTAGTAGCTAAGAAGCACAAAAGCCTAAACTCTGGGTGTCAAGTCCATAATTTTACATCTCTGGATTTCCAAGATTCACATCTGTCATAAACATCAGAAACATGAATCTTGGAAATCAAATATTAAAATGAGGGATGATGCTGTGATGTGCTGCAGCACGGGCAAATTGCTGTCATTTCCTGAGAGGTGGCAGCATTTCAGTGGTGGCTGATTGCTTTATTATTTTTGCATTCATTGCCCATCACTGATGTATGCAGGTTCATTTTCATTTTTAAAAAGTAGCTCTAAAATAAAGTTCTAAAACACACCGTTCACAATAGGCAGAGTGCACAGGTGATTTCTGTGAATTCCTCATCTTTATTTAGTTTCAAACTTTGTACAATACTTTGAGATGAGGGATAAGAAAGACAGACACCTCCATGGGCAGTATTTACAGATGTGTACAGCATCTCTACTAATTTTGTGTTTCAGTATGTCCAAAATACATCCAGCAGTGGAAACCTCAAAATGTACATTAGCATCACCAGCTTCTTGTATAGCAGGTTCTCAAAAATACCTCTTAAATATACTTACTCATCTGCCCTTTCCATTCCAGACAAAGGGAAGAAAGAAATATTTTCATTTTTCAGTGAAGTAAACAAAAGGAAAAATACTTGCCTATACCCTGCAAGGAAAGCAGCAAGGATGGAAGGCTGCTGACACACAATTTATTACCATCAGCTGGAATGTTCTTTGCTTATCAATACGTTATCACAGTGTGCTGTTTTTCACAGGGGTATCTGAATGTTAATCCCCCTGCACTGGTTTGTTTACTGTTCACTATGTTTTCCTCCTGTACACTGAAGGTTTGCTGGAAACTTCATGAACCCCTTTGTTTGGATCAAGCTTTCTGTACAAAAAGGTCATTTCTGTGCCCCTTCCCACATTTTCCTCTGAATTTTATTTTACTGGAAGAAGGGGAACTAAATAAAAACATTTTATATTTACAGTTCTGTAAATGCTACCCCCACTGAGTGGGAAGACACCAACAGCACAAGTAATGGATTTTAAATTGTGACTTTAAGAGAGCTCAAAGTCCTCTGACCTTGTTTTAAAAGGCAGGTGAGATTGCCCACATATGCAATTTGCTTTGATACATTTGCTGTTTGCTCCAAATCTTCCATTCTTCTGCAACTGTGATCTCATTTTTCAGTATTTTATTTCTCTATGTGCTAAGGGAAGTAGAAAAAGTGGTTTTCTAGTCCAGTGTCTAGATGGCAACTACACCTGAGGTAAAAGTAACTCAGCCTTATGTGAGTAACAGGGCACTCGGCAGAGACAGTTCCCAACCCTCACCAGACCTTTACAGTCACTAATCCTCCTTTCTATATTGGATCCAAAACATTTGTGGATGCACTGGAACTCACAATGCCTGAAAATTATCCTCAGGGCAAGTTCAGTGAAGAGAAACCACTGTCAGGATCTTTCTCTCAGGTTATTTCCCATTCTATGGTAGCAAAAGGATGTTTATTTTCATAACAGGTTAATTCTAGAAAGCTTCATGGAAAGTGTATTATGGAAGAATATGCACAGAGAAACTTTGTCAGACTACTGTTATCAAGGATGGAAGTGTGAGTGGGATTGAGAGGAATATAATAAAGGAAGAAATAACTGAGGCTGTGGAGGGCAAGCCAGGTTTGCAGGAGGCCTCTAGGATGTTGTTAAAAAACCTTTGCACTTTTCCAGCAACACCTCCCAGGACATTCCTGCAAACCAATTAGGGAGAAAATCCCTACAATGGGAGGTTAAAAAAAAAAAAATGGACAGGGCAAATCAAAATAGATGCTGCAGTTCACTGAGGCTCCTAACACTGAAGGAAAACAATATATTTCCATCCTTGAAACAAATACACTGACACAGCTGGTGACTGACCAGTGTTTAAGTTCTGGCTTCAATAATCATATGAGGCTTTGTTTCAAGATTACAAAATGCTTTTTCCTGTAATTCATAACAGTGAAGCTTTGGCTCTTTTCCATTAAGTGCTCTAAGCACTCACTGTCTCTCATCCTCGTGGCACTGCTTATGCACCATCACCTTCTATTCTGCATTGCTGGAATTGCTCTTTACCTTCAGCCTCTGGAAGAGCATTGCAGAAACATTATATTTAGACAGAAATGGGAAAAAGACTGTAATGATGCCAAAGAGCAGTAATTAAAGTGAGACAAATGAAATTGGGGAGACACTGAAAGACGATTTACTTGAAATACCCTATCTCAGCCCACTTAAGGAAAAGAAAAATCTAAACAGTTTTTCATTTAGGGTTATGGTTAATTATTTATGAAGGTGAATCCATCAAGTCTAACAGCTGTATTAGAGAAATTTTCTGCCTGTGTATTTGCAAACACTGCAATTCCCACACTCCCAAAGTTACTTCTGGGATGTAAGTTTTGATGGGGAAGCGAGGAAGAACAGAGCTTTTTCAGGAATACCCCACTAAATCCAGCTTGAAAAGGAAAAAAAAAATTATTTAGATTGAGACTATAAAAGGAGTTGAAGAAAACTAAAGTGTAGTGTGATTAGAACTCCAATGTTGGTGAACAAATACCCATTTGGGTGTATTTAGACTACAAAGGATTCTCAGTATGCAGGGGATGTTCAGTATAAAATGACAAATTTAAGCAGATCTTTTAAAAGCAATCACTTAGTTTAGGAAAAATGCTACCAGAAGTGCTTGATTTGCTGTAATAACATCTGTAAATAGTTTAAGGAAATACCTGAAATTACAGACCAGTTATTATGGCTAATTCATTTCAGCATCCCAGCATTGCTCAAAGGGAGACAAGTCAGAAATGCAAAACTGTCAGAACTTCCTTAAAACTCACACGTGAAATAGCCTAAATCTGCCACACAGCTGAAAAAAAAAGTGGAAGAAAAATTAAAAAGAAACCTCAGAAAACAAGGCTGACGTGATTTGAGTGTGCGTCTTTTGGGATTTAAAGGCAAGGAAAAGGAAAAAAAACCCATTTTCTGCCAAAGTTATTTGATAAAAGTTGTTCCATCCCAAATTTCCTTTTTATCTGCCTTGGGCAGAATTCTCAATTTCCTACCAGCAGAGTCCAAAGTGGGTTTGGAGGCTCCTGGCACCTCTGGAGCTGTGCAGATCCAACACCTGCCCCCGACGCCGCCTGTCGTTCTCCCCGGTGCCACTGACACACTTTCCCTACTTTTCTGTCTTTGTTAACTCATAAAGGGAAAACTGGGAAGGGAGCAGCTTCTGCTGCAGGCTGGATTCATTAGGAACGTCCTGAAAATGTGCTGCCAAATGAGGGGAGGCAAAAGCAGCTAAGAAATAGGGTGAATATTTTTATATTTTAATTGTGTCGCGCTGCATATTTTACCTGGGGGAGATGAAAATATTTACAGCCTTTCACGTGTTTACAGCAAGATGTACTTCTTTGTCAGAGACTGAGGGGAAAAAATAGGTCTAAAAAGAGAGGAACAAAGGTTTCTTTTTGTGAATGTGGTCAGGTAACAGGACAGTGAAGGACCTGGACCAACTCACAGCTCCAAATCCAACAGAAGCTGGATTTCTGAAGCTCCATTTCCCTTTCTCCTCAGCAGCAATTTCCTTCTACTTCTATGAAAATAAAAATGTTGGAGAAATTCTGATTTCCTCCCATTCCACAGCCACTCTGCCTTTTTCCCTAACACAGAAAATCAAGTGCCTGTGTGCTTAGCAGCTCCTTGGGTGTTAAATCCTTACCTGCTCCTCTTCCAAAGCCCTTCCAACAAGGGGTTTGCCACATCTGTCTTACTGCCAGAAGATTTTCACAGCATTAAACTGCCACAAAACGTCTACAAACCACATTGTGTGGACCACTCTGAAAACTAGAGACACCTCAAACTGAAAGGTACATTTATTCACATTTAAAAGATAACCAGAGAAATCACTGACATTAATTTATTTCCCTCAAAGAATCCTTCCCGACCCTGTCAGCAGCAGACCTGGAGCCACAAATGTTTATTCTTACAGCCAGGGGACCAAAATCCCTTCACAATGACAAGATATTTAAAATCTCTCCTTCTTAGAGAGCCCAGCTTTATTTCAGAGAAAATAAATCTTAAAGAGAAAATCACATTCCCTCCACAGAGTGCTCCCTTAAGAGCCTGGATGTGGGTGAGGCACTGCCCAGACCCCAAATTCAGTAACTGGGATTTAAGGCTTTTATCCAATCTGCAGCTTTGTCTACGCTGCAGTATTTTGTGGGTTTCTTGTCTAGCTGAGTGGGGAAAACCTCCCAAACCTTCATCTTAAAGACAGTGCTGGGTTTTTTTTCTAATTTTCTTTATTTAAATGCTATGCCATGGACAGACACCAGGGCCACCAATTCCCTGAAATCACTGCCATGTCCCCCACCCTCAGCTATGTCACCAGACCACTCACACACTAATGAAAGTGTGTGAATACATCATTTAAAAGTGCAAATTCTAGGAAAAGACATTTCCATACTGGTTTCAGCTAACACAAACTATAAGTTAAAATAGTGTCTTGGTTTGCTAACTTCTGGGAAATTTTTCTTCCCTAATTTCAGCAGATTTATTTTCACACAACTGAGAGCTGAGCCCTCCACATTAAATGTGTAAAACCTTTGCACTTAGGTCCAAAGCAGAGTCCTCAGCAAATTGGCCTTAAGTGGGACAGCTCTAGCAAACTAAAAATTAATCCTCTCCTCCTAATTTCCCACAAGAGTGTAAACATTTTGTGGTAGGTTTCTTCATTAAAATAATATCCCTGATGATTCTTCACCCTGGAGCTTAATGAATGACACCACACATCAGATGGGAGCCAGACAGAATTTATCCAGTCAACTGCTTTGTGATGAATCCACTACTCAAAAGTCAAATTAAAGATGTGAAGATGTTTATTCCCCACATCTTTCTTTAGAGGAAACAGCTTCTTCCTCTAAGTCAGAATCCTCCATTGTGAGATGTGTCCATGTTTGTGTGCCTAATTCCACAAAATCTCTAAGCTCAGAGAAACCCCAAGGGAAGGTTGGTTTGGCTTTTCCTGCCAGCATCTGGGATGCAGCAATTCAACATCTGGAAAGGTAAAAAAACCCCACTGGAGTCAACAATGACCCTGGCCAGTAAAAAGAGCAACCTGGATAGCAAGAAACCAAGGCCCACAGCCAAGATAACTTCAAGTTATTAGATAGTGATTCAATATTAAAATCCTGTTTGTTCTACTAAAGTCAAAATGAAATATTTTTATGTATTTTGAGCTTTATTAAAACCTATTCTTCCTTTTTAAAACAAAACTTAATTGAAACCAGCTAGAAGAAGAAAGCTTCATTTATCACGAAGCGACATTTTGTAATTAAAATACAGTTCAGAACAAAATGTTTAGCTGCAAAGGCGTGAATTTTCCCTTCTTCACCGTTGCTGCCAACATGCTATTATTATGAGTGCAGTTAGAATCAGAAAGCTGGCTGTTGCTTCTTTTCACTGAAAATTAACTGGAAGGAAAACAGGGATTGTTTGTCTAGAAAAAAATGCCAACTTCTCCTCTTTTTAAGGCAGGGTGGAGATGCAGTGCTGAGACCACGCACTGAGCTCTGTCCAGGCATGATAGCCACTGAAAAGTAATTAAAAATAGCAACAATCCCTGCTCCTTTCTTAACTCTTGCTTCCTTGAAGGCTCCATTTTCAGGTCAACTCATCCTTCATTGACACGGCTGCTCTGTGTGACTTCCCCTAAACACACTCACAAGTTCACAAGGCTCTTCATGCACAGAAGTGCCCCCAAATCATTCTAGGAAATCTGGAAGTTTCAGGTGCAGGAGGTTAAGAGCAGGAAAGAAGCATCAGGGTATGGACAGCTGGCTACAAACCTGACCATTCCTAAATTTCTGTACGTGGGTCTCTAACAAAAGAATCATGTTGGCTTTAGAATGGAATCTTTTGGGATTGTAACCATGAAAATCCTACACTGTGCACAGGGGCATTGTGTTTTATTCTCACTTCTGGTGCCTCAAATGCTGAAAGGGCTCTGCTTGTAATAACTACAAGCTGTTGTAAGCCAGAAACCCAAAGCTGGCTGGCAAATTTCTTTGGGATATATCAAGTCATTCATTCCTTTCCCTAAAACAACATTCTGGGCGCCAGGAAAATCTCTGTGCCCATGCACAGCACCAACAAATACAAACCTCCTCACAGAGACACAGAAAACATCCAAGAAACTCTTATTGCTCCAAGCAGAATGGAAGATGGAACAACCACTTCCACTGTGCCTTCCACTTTGAGACACAAATAAAGGGAGCAGAATTTGGTTTCAAGACTGGCCAGTGAACTCAGAGTGCTGAAAACATTCTTGCTCCCCTCACAAAGTGGGCATGCTCCCGGGGCTCTGAAGTAGGTTAATACCATGATTACAGCATTTGCAGAGGTTGGCAATGCTGCTCCAATCTCCTGCTGTACTTAGGCACGAAATGAATAAGAATGTTTCTGGTACAAAGGTTAATTCCATTAAAGAAGAGTCATTTGAAGCTTCAGCCACACCTCCAGCTGACACAAGAAAGAAAAACCTGCAGCATCCAATGGCTCGAGATGCTCAGAGTGATTCACTGCTTTTGGCACAATCCTCCCATCTCTTACACCACTTAGGAGGTTTTTAAAAAGGGAGCACAAAGAGCCACCTCCAATCACACAACACATCCAGTGCTCCAGTTTGATATAATGATTGTTGGGCTTCAGCCCTTGATCCAGTTCCCTTCCTGAACTGGTGTGTGAAACCCCCTCATTTGCAGGAATTCCACCACTGCCAATGCAAGCACTGGCCCAGCTGCACATTCACTGGGATGAGGCTGTTCCAGCTGCACTCCAAACTCTCCCCTCTCATGGCTGAATTCCAGATTCAAAGCTGAAAATGCCATGAAAGAAAAGTGTTTCCCTCAACAATTTTGACTTAGCATTTGCTTAATACTACTTACTAGGCTTGAGATGACTAAATGTGTAAATTAATGTATCTAAGTAGATGAAATTCTGATGGATAGGAAGGTATTGATTAGGAAATCTCAGACCTCAAAGGCCATCACACATAGCAGATCAAATGAAAACCCTGCTCCAAATGCTGGGAACTTTGAAAGGTGATGCACCTGGAATATTTTGCCTTTTTCACAGGATAAGCATATTAATGTATTCTAGACATGAGAGCTTGCCTGACTAAATATCCATATTCCAGGGATGCTTAGTTTATATAAACAGCACTGGCAAGAGGGAACTGCTTGTGCTATACACTCACTAATTAAGATAATTCACTTTTGAGTGTAATAAAAATACTAAAAATTATGTTTTTAGGAGAGAACACCCAGTTCCTTCTTTCAAGTCTTGTTTTTTTTCTCCTCACAGACCCCCATTTCCAAATCTTTCCGCTTGTCAGCTCTGAATAACTTGGTTAAAAAAAATGGTATCTAAAGGGTTTTGAGTTTAATGCAGGCCAATAACCTTGAATATTTTAAAGCAGCTAGAAAGAAGCTTAACCACACATTTCAGCAAGTCTAAAGAGACATAATTTGAAAGGTATTTATAGCTAGTGCCTCTTTATTTTCACATCTCAGGCTTTTAGAACCTTTGCTCTAAACCTAAAGGGGAAATTTTCTCCCTCTGAACTGGCTTACTTCAAATGGAAACTTCATTACTAATGTCAGAGAACTCAGTCTCCTCCAAACATCATCTGCTTTGAGAGTAAAAAGGAAAGCAGCTTGTGTTTGGATATAATTAGTGTGGAATGACAGAAATGACAAAATCTGGCCTGCAGAGGTTATGAGGCATTAACAAAAGATGATGTTGTAATAGTTGAGACTTATCTGCTGGAGATAGGCTGTGTGGAACAGAGCAAGAGGGAAGCACAGAATATATAATGCTGCCCTCACCGAGTTCATCTGATGGGCAGTGAACTCACACGAGCTTCAAGTTACATTTCCAAAGATAACTTCACAGTCCTGAAAAAACACATTAAGAGATGCACCTCTGGTGTCTTTTCCCCCCTCTGTCTCTAACTGGAGCATCCCCCTGCAATCCAGCAGTGCAAAAAGATGTCTCATATTCACCACACCAATGTAATAAAATATAGGAGTCCTCTTTGCCAACTTCACACAAAGGTGTAGCTCTGACTTTCTCACTCTTGTGTTGGCCAACAATTCCAAGTGAGTTTCCCCGTTATGAAATATTCAAAACCAGATTAAATGTCAGTATGGCTTCCCTGGAAGCTGAACTTGGAGTAAAAGGTGAGAAACAATTTGCTTTTCAGATCTTCAAGGCCTCCTATCTCCTCTGTTGGGAACATTTTACTACAAAACTGGACTCCAGCAGCAAATATCAGGTTACTTAGAGCGAGTGACATCTTATGTCAATCTTAACAGGCAACAGGAAATCCATTTTCCATAGTGTGTTTATAGAAGTCCTTACTGCACCTTTAAATTTGCACTGACTGCTTCATTACCAAAACAACACAAATCTCCCCTCAAAATCCTTTTCTTGTAATTATATTTTGTCTTAAAAACAGAGGAGTTTAATACAAAGACACAAAATATTTCTTATCAATGCACAATAATCTCACATACTAGAAATCCAATATCTGACTGCTCTGTGGACATTTAGCTCCAAATAATTGGTTCTACCACAAGATTAAAAACCCCCAACCCCAAACCTCTTCTTTATCTTCATAATCTCTTCAGTACATCATCAGTTTATGCATTGAATAGAGTATGAGGAATTACTGAATTAAGAAATTAATGCAGAGAGTTTACCAGGTTTTTAAATATATGGAATATATATTTACTTTATCTTTATTTGCTTAAATGACCATGTCTCTGAAAATGCTTGTGAGATAATTTAAAATGAATGAATAATCAAATTAAGATAAAATCCTAAATGTTTTTAAACACAATAAAGATTTGCTGCTTCCATGATATCCAACCCCAGGATCCTTTTTGCTCTCTTAAATATCTCTCCATAAAAAAACCCAAGCCAGGAACCCACAAAACAGCATTAAAGTGAGCTTTCAGGTTGGTAGGACTCCTTTCAAGCTGTTTTTGAACACCTGAGCTGTGTTTGTTTCACTGAAATAAATATCTAGCACTAAGTGGGACACCTACACTTGTCTTGCAGGGAAGGACTTGGCCTAAAAAGAATTATTATTAATTAGCCTTATCCTGGACCTCATTAATATATGCACATGCAGATGAGCTTCAAAGTATGGGCCTTTGCAGCATTCTAGAGTTAGATAATCTCTAATTAAAGCATCATTAAAGATTGTTCATCCCCCTCTGCTCTAACTGTGGGCTCATGTTAAGCATTCCCTATCTTAACCGACTCTCAGTCCCTTCTCATTTGGTCCTCTGCCAAAATATCCTTCCCAAATCCTGCTCTGACCACTCCTCTGAGGCCTTGTACTGATGTCCAGTCATTCAGACTTCTCATTTTAAACTTATTTAAGAGGTATATGTGAATTTTCCTGAGCTGTAAGGAACTTGGATCTCCGTGTACTCCCATTCAGGCTGGGCTGTCATGCAAACAAAGCAGGCAGCTCCATCCTGGCTGCCAAGCACAGAAAGCAGCCCCAAAAGGAGCACATTCCCTGACCACTGTCCTTCCATTCACTGAGCAGGACAAAGGTCTCCAGGAAACAGCAAGATGAGCTCAGCTCATTAAAAGCTGTATGAAAATGTATATCCTGAAGGGATGTTAAATGAGGCTTACACAGGCAACTTTGAGGCTCTGCTTCCTTAGAATTTTAGTGCTTAACCTTACAGCCCCAGCATTTCTTTAATGCAATTAAACAGAGGCACAGATATAATGTATTGCTTTAGTTATGGTCTAGCACAGGGAAAGAAAATAGGCAAGAGAGATAAAGAATTCTGTAGGTAGCTTTCATTTTGATCTCCAGTGCCTCTCCAGCAGTGCCATCCTTTTGACATGCTCACCACAGCAGAGACTGTTCTTCCACATCCAGTTTTACTGGGAAGGGCTGGTAACAGATTATTTTTAAAGAGACACTTCAGATAGGTGCATTTTTTAATAAGAACTATAAACCATAAAACATCCTACACTAGTAAATACAGCCAACACTAAACACACCTAGGTAACCGTGTCAATATTAAACTTCAGCCATGCCTGAGTACAGAGTACACCCAATTTC
Source organism: Lanius collurio (assembly GCA_020086605.1). Classification (NCBI taxonomy): domain Eukaryota; kingdom Metazoa; phylum Chordata; class Aves; order Passeriformes; family Laniidae; genus Lanius; species Lanius collurio. Next base: position 22,305,519 of record JACBWW010000016.1, read on the forward strand.
CCCTGGTGCATTTAATTCACTTTATGTGACTTTGGACATTTGAATTCAATTTAAAACTTACACAGGCAACACAAGGTGTTAAAAAAAAGATTCGTTCATCCAGCTACTACTGGTGTTTTTGCCTTCCACCTAGTTATCTGCACATTATTGTGACGTGTGAATATTACCCTCTTATTACTTTGAAGGCAATTTTATATTTAAAATGAAATTAATAGCTAACCTCAAAAGACTGCACTTAATTTCATTTCACTCCCTGAATCATCCTTTTCACTACACAATTCTTCCTCTAACTAAACTAAGAGCATAAGAGGTGTAATTATAGATCACATATTAGCAATTCAACGTGTGCTGGTGGTTGAAGCAGGGTAGACATTCAAGTTGGCTCCAGAGGAAGCTGCTGCTCCTGTCACTTGTAGAAGAGTCTGCTGTGAAATGCTAAAATTTTAGGAAGTCGAGGCTGGAGCTTTCTGTGCTTTTGGACAACTTTGCAGGATATTTTATGGCCACTGAAACCACTGCCAGGAGGATGTGGAAGGATGAATCCCCCCAGAGCCTGTAGCCCATCAGGTACAATCACCTCCAATGGAAGATGCTGGAAACACAATCATCCCAATTTCTGTGGCTCCACTCCCAGTGACTTTTGTGTTGATGGAGAACAGTTTGTTTGCTTCCCTGACTGCCCCATCACAAGGAAAGACCACACACCATTCCCACCTCTACCTCAAACCTGATCTGTCTGGAGCAAGGGAAGGCACTTTTGGGACTCAGCAGCCAAATGACAGTTCACCCTACTTCTCCTGGTTTTAATGCTGTTTTGCAGCAATGAGTAATGCTGTCTCCAGGAAATGGAAGTGAAAGCTACTCTGTTCTTGTCAGAATAATAATGGATATTGTGTTGGCAACTACTCTCCTGCACTGCACAACTGCATAAATAAAAGGAATAGGGAAAAGCCAGGAGTAAATAAATGGGGTAAACTCGCCTGCTTGCAAATAAGTGATAGCTTGGGTTTGTGTTCCAGCCTGGGCAATGGGAACAGGATAAACACTGAGTCTAAATCAGAAGAGATTTCAACCCCACTGATCCTCATCTGTGGAGAGAGGCTTTGGCTGTTCTGGGGGGGTCCAAGCAAAGACCTTTAAAAGGTTGAGCATCTCCACACGAGGTTTTACAGCCAGGAACAGAGTGACAATGGCCTTTGGCAGCTCTCAGGTTTAGCTCAGTGCTAACTGGGATGTCAGCTTTGCCCCCACTACTGTTGCAAGTAGAAGGAAAGATGCCAATGAGCATTAAAGTACATCCCTTTGTTTTTCATACAAAGGACCCCTACAAATGCATTACTTAGTTAAGCAAACTAAATTTTGTTGCATCTGTAAAACCAAGCAAATGGAAAAGCAGAGAAATGCTCTTTTTCCTGTCCTTATACCAACACTAGCTAATACATAAAACAATGTTTAGATAAAATAAATACAAATAGGATGGCATTATTTCTGAGGACATGTTTATCTCTAATTCACTTTCAAGAGAAATGTTCTACTTCAGCACATTCACAGAACCACAGAATAAGCTGAGCTGGAAGGGATTCACAAGGAACATCCACTCTATCACTGGACAACCCAAATACATTAGATGTATAAACAATATATTACCTTTATTCTGGAGGCCCAATAATGTCCATATTGATCCTATAGATAGAATCATGTAAGAGGATCACAGCCACATCTTTACTCCTGAGGAGCACAGTGAATGTCTGCCCTGACATATTTATCACAGGAAGTCTGAGCCTATTACTTGGCCAAATTCCCTACATATTTCTTGGAGCTCTTAAAGAGGAATATACCACAAGGCATGAAGGAAGGGCTTATAGTTTGTGTTGCAGTATTTCAAAATGCCACCAGTTCTGTGGGCAGGATTTTCTTTACCAGAAGTGGTCAGTGTTCTGTGACATTAAGGAAACAGTTATTTTTCAACTGAAGTTTTTGTGACTAACATATATACATATATTTCAATAAACATTTCTGATTCAGGCTGCTTAGACACACAAACCAAACCCTGTCTCTATTAACTTGTACATTCCTCCACAGTTTTTTTCTTTGCAAGCTGGTTAATGAAATTACTGTGGCACCAACACTGAGAGAGTGAAATATGTTGCTTAAAGAACAAAATACGAAACAGGATCCTCAGATTACACACCAAGCTCTGCCCTGATTTGTGCTGTAATCTTTGGAAAGTAACTGAGAGATCAGCACTGGCTTTTGATGCAAAGATCCAACCACCTTTGAAATCAAGTTACATTTCCCCCATAGGTCCAGAGGTCAAGAAAGCTCATGATTTTCCATAAATTATGTAAGATTATATAAAACTGGAGGAATTTTTTCCAGTAATATGAAGAAGTATACACTGCAAAAATGTGGACACCAATGCTAAGTGTTATCTGTTTATTTCAGGGAAAAGTAGTGAGCAATTTAATGCTGGTATCAAGCTAATATTCCAAATTTACTTGTCTTTGATACCCCTTCAGCAAAATGGAAGCACTTATCAACACAGCTGATACCTCTGATCTGTATTACATGGTGAGCAACACTTTATTGCATTTTATGGGAAATTCTGCAAGTAATAATAACGTTGATGGAAAAGGCAAAATGTTTCAGAAAATTACAACTGCTCAAAAGCACGTAGTGCAACAAGCTGACAGAAATGTTATTTATTAATATTTATTAGGCAAGCAAATATCTTTGGATGAAGAATACTACAAAACCATTATCATCATCAACATACTTGTCCCTGTAGAATATTTCTCTGTGAGCCATATTAGGAAACTTCTACTAATCCAAACCTCTGGAGGTATTTTAGCTACTAATCTGGATGAATTAGGTCACTCCTGCTCAGTTATTCATTACATGATAGAATTTTCTTCCCTGAACTCTCTAAACAAAACTTTCCATTCACAGAAGTTCTAATATGAATTTTGTAATTTTGCTCAGAGTCTTTTCAATGGCTGCAAGCAGAGAAAAAACTTTCCCAGAAAATTCATTTATTAGCCTGTTTAGAAGTTCTAATTTCTTATCAGCCCCAGCCTCACTTTCTCCATATTTCAATCAAATCTCAGAGGTAGTTTTAGAGCATAAGAGGATGAAGCCAGAAACAAGGTACAGCACAGGCTGAATGGGATGCACAGGATGCACAGGTGATGCTCACAGCCAGCCCTGGAGCACAGGAACACCCACCTGGATTCATGGACTGTTACATGACTCAAATCCTCTCTGGAATATGCATTGCATTAAGCTCCTGCTTACTATTTTAAAATTAAATGCTTTGATAGCTGTGTAAACAGTGAGGAATTGTAACAGAAGCTCAAGAAACCTTATTCTAAGTATTCAACAGATTATTGATTCCTCTGTGGAGGAGCAGTACAGTAACTCCAGCCCCAACCTCAGTGGAGGCAGATTTCCCCCAGTTAAAAACAACAGTAAACATCATATCTGCAACAAGAGACAACATCCATCAGCCCCAAAAAATCCTTCAGTTACCAACCACAGGCCCCCTTTGGTACGTGGTATTTAAAACAGAATTCATGAGCTCTCTAACTGATGATAGGTTATTGGATAACCCTTGTTAATTATAGCTACACAATGTCAAAATTAATGATTTTCCCACCCCCTTTCAACTTGAGAATGAATTCATAACTTATATCAAGACACAAAAGACGTGCAATTAATGTTGTCAGTAATCATTTCACAAAAGAGATTTGTTAAAGGCAGGCATGTGGACACAATTAGTGTATCAATTAATATTGCTGTTACTTGATCTATAGATTATTGAAAAACTCATAGCTGCTAAAAGAAAAAAAAACCCCAATCCATTCCCAATCAATGAAAGAAGCTCCTCTGTTCATTATTCTTAAGATCAAATATGAGTTTTGCTGGATTCCACAACTCTTAGCTACATAATCAGAAAAAAAAATGAACCTATACCAATGTGACATCTTGAAAAGCCTCATTACAGTGATGATGCTTTAATTGTTGTTAGCTGATCACAAAGTTTAAATAAAAAAAGTTAATTCATTAAAAAAGTAATCCACCATCACTGTTCACAGCACTTATTATTTTAAACTGAAGTTCTGGAAACTTGAAACTGAAATCTGGAAACAAAGCTGTAAAACCTGATCCCTGTGTGTCAGCAAAATTGTAACTTTGACATCCATTCCACTCTAAGTTTAGCAGTGATTAGTGCAAAGATTAGATTCAAATGAAGTCTAAGAAGCCCAAAACAGGACTTGGATTAGTAGCATTAGGCACCTATGATGAAAACTGACAATGACAAAACATAACCTCTTTAAAGGCTTCCTATCCCCAAAGGCTTTTAAACTAACTAGGTAGCTCCTGTTTGATCTTAGTCTGACTGGAGTTTTGCTCCTGGGGATGCAAAGGTTTTCCTTTAGATAGTCAGACAGACCCCAGCCTCTCATTAGTGGTTAAAAGACCCAGGAAATAGATGTGACTCTGCCAGAGGCCCAATCCACACATGAATGGTCCTGCAGCCCTGCATTCCTTTCAATCAGGAGTCAAGGGACATAAAATGGGACACTTAAGCTTTTTGCCATCCTGATCCCAAGAGGATCAGACTCAGATCTCCCACTTCCAAGCCAGTCCTGCCACCCAAACCCTCCCTGGTGCAAATTCCTCCCCCCTGGCATGAACCAGCCCCTGTGCAGAGCCCACTCTCGCTCTGCCTGCTGGAGCACGGCTTGGACACTCGGACATCCATCCAGCAAGGACAGAGTGCCCAGCTCAGGGCGAGGAGAAGTCATCCAGCTCCAGCAGAGCACATCCCACCCTCTCTAAGAGCCCCATTTGTGCAGCAGCCCCTGGCTTGGCACCCTGCCTGCTCCCAGAGCTGCTCCCAAATGCCATGAGCTTCCCACACACTCTGGAAATCCCTTAAACAAGAGACTCTCCCCCACGGGCACCCTGAGCAGCAAGGATTGCCATAATGATTGCCAACATGCCCAGGCTCCTCTCTGTATTTCTTCCATTTTTTAAAAGTCCCTGCCATTCTGAAAATTGACTCGGGTATCTTCCTGTGGGGGATACAATGAGAGATGGAACTGCAGAACAAGTCCTAAGCTTCAAATAGAAAAATGACACCATTTAAGTGCAAGAGGAAGAGATTAAATCTCTAGAAAAGTCTCCTGGCTTACCCCAAGCAGACACAGATCTGCAATGAAATTTGGTAGCCAACCTCCCATCTCAATTTTTCTGTTCAGCTAATTTTGCAAGAAGGGATTTTCCTAGGCAGTTATCAGTGTGAATTCAACATCAATGGAACACATTTCCCCCAGAGAGGTTCCTAAATCAATTTTAATTCCGATAGGCTCAAGTAAATGTTTTCAATTTGATTCAATAATCTATACACACTTATAAAAAGGCTTTTCCCCCGTGTACTACAAGACAAACATAGTTTATGTTTCTAACAACTCTGCCTAATAAAAAATTCTAATTTCCTATCCTGAACGATACAAACACACAATTTTTATTCACTTAATGAACCGGATGACATAAACAAATTTAATAAAATCAGTATTTAAGAGCATTAGTTATAGCATTAATTCTCTAAATTCTTCTTAAAGAATTTACACATGACTTTGGCAAACTCACCAAAAAAAAAAAGAAAAAAAATTATCACCAAAAAGTCCTCAAATGGAGCTTTCTGAATATCCTGAGAATTTTTCATGATTCCCACTTAGAGAGCAACATGAAACCTCTCCAGGATATCTTTTAAAATGTGAGCAAGTTCTCAAAAAGGATGATTACAACGAAGTCACCAGCAGATATCAGCAAGAGTGGCATGAAAATTAGGGATGGAGGTGGGGAATGGCAGAAATAGAATCTCCTCTAATAACACCTAGTGCAGAGTAAACCTGTAAAATGGAATAAAGTGTAAGGAAGGAGGGCTGTGGAGTCAGGGTGAAACACAGGTCCTCAAGGGACAAGGAGCTTCACAGCACAGGGAGCAAAAAGTGACAATCTGGAGAGGAAGGGAGGTGCCTGGCTCACCTCTGTTCCCATAACTGTATTTCCAGGACAGTTAAAACTCCAATTCCTCTGCTGGAAGCACGGCCAGGAAGCATTTCTAGAGCCCATCAAACCCTGGATCCATCAGATCAATATGGACTGAATGAAAGGCAAAATTTGTACTTGATTTTTCAATAGCCTGCTTTTAAGATTACCTAGGCTAATAATGTTAACATACAAAATTACAGTCAGATATGATCATGTAAATATTGAACTTACCTACAGAACATCAGAGCTCCTCAGCTGCAATTCTGGGTAAACAGCAGCTTCTGAGAGGGTTTTGTATTTAAGTTCTTGTCCTAACTGCAGTGCCAGCCCTTCAGTGCTGGAACAGGACAGTGCCCCCCAAACCAGCTCGGATGGCAGTGGAGACACTGCAGAGTTGGCTCTGAGCAGAAAGCTCATGGCTGTAAAAACACCATGCCTAAAGAGAAATGTTTCAAAGGGCACTGCTTTGCATGGGACTACAGAAAGAGATGTGTTCTCAGAAGAGCAAATAAATATTTAGTAAAATCTTTGCCCACCTGCAGCACAAATCAAACTATTTCCCTGTCACCCCAAAGCCAGCAGTCTTTACAGAGCCTATAAGCAATTATCAGAAACCCTCAAGGAACTTCTAACCTGTCCAGGTTATTAAATTGTTAACTAAGGACACCACAGTGGCTTTAACTCAAGGTAGGCACTGTTACCACAAAGGTGCAAGTCATTGATTTCATTTTGGCTGCTGTACTTCAATAAGAAGAGCTCCTTGCATTTATCTGATGTTTTATATCCATTTACCTTACAAATCTTAGGAATTAAGCTTCATTTTATCTCAACACCTCAAATAAGAAACATTACCTTACTAGATGTTTATGCAGATGAAAAGAGAAGTAAAAATTCAGCTGACTCTACAAGACATAGGCTGAGATCAGGAAAGAGCCCTGTCCCATGCTCCAACTCCACACTAATCCTCATCCCCCTTCAGTCACCCCAGACCTCCAGCATGGGATATAAATTTGGGACAGACATTCCATCAGTGCTGTGAGCTGCAGAAGGCAGGAGAACTACCAAAACAATGAATAATACAGCAAAAGAGGCTTGTCCCTGCTCTGGATGGAGAAGAACACACAGCTCTTCCACAAGTGCCACAGAACGCTGGGAGAACACTAGAGCTGAAATTTCTGTTTATACAGCAAAGAATTATTTCTTGGGAATACTCAGTTCCACTGGATAATCAAACTCATTGATTAGCAACATTAGAAACTTCATGTTAGCACTTGCTACCTGTCACTGCTTGCAGTTAATGAACTTGGGGGGAAAAAAGAAAACAAAGAACCCCTGTTTTTCACGTGTCCATCACACACACTATACAGAGGAGGGCTCCTTTGTTGGAACACAGGCAAGTGCACACAACTCAGGGACAAGTAAATGAGCACACCAGGTTTCTTTTGACTCTGGTTCTGTGGGATTTGAATGGCAAACAGTGTGTGCATTGTGTACCTTGTCTGTGTGGAGCATTCACTGCTCCAGCCCTGGGATGGCTGATGGGATCGGGGGCACTCAGACTGCACAGACAGCACCGACCCAGAGTAACCCTGGGCATGTGCCACTGCCATTCCCTGCCCCTTCCAGCCCCCCACAGGCCATTTGCCACTGCCATTCCCTGCCCCTTCCAGCTCCCCAGAGGGTTTTGTGCCACTGCCATTCCCTGCCCCTTCCAGCTCCCCAAAGGCCATGTGCCACTGCCATCCCCTGCCCCTTCCAGCTCCCCACAGGCCATGTGCCACTGCCATTCCCTGCCCCTTCCAGACCCCCAGAGGGTTTTGTGCCACTGCCATCCCCTGCCCCTTCCAGCCCCCCACAGGCCATGTGCCACTGCCATTCCCTGCCCCTTCCAGCTCCCCAGAGGGTTTTGTGCCACTGCCNCAAATCCCTACTAAAAATCTTTTAGTGAACATAAGCACCAAATTCATATGGTCCCATTTCTCCCACTTACCACTCCAAAGAACTGCTCTACAGTCTGAGGCAAAATTGTAAATACAAATATGTACTAATCCAACCATGCATTTATCCATAGCTTCTCCTTAATTCTGAGTTTTCTTCCTCCTCGTTTATCTTTCCTTCACCAGATTACAATTAATCTCTCTAGAGATTGCCACTGAGTTCTCTAACTTCACCAAGGGTCAGTAAGGGTCAAGCTCCAGTAACAGAAAGTGCATTTAAGCTCTGGTTAGCTCAAAACAAAGTAGAAAAAAGCCATTAGAAGAAAATGTATTTTTCAGCAGAGACAAAAAATGATCTTTTGTTGAGTAATTCTCAAAGTTGTATTTCTCTTTGTGAATCAGGAAAAATATGCAATTGTTTTCTCACATTCCAGATGTATTTCAACAAGATGTATTTTTAATGTCAGAGAATCAAACCCCGTATTTCTGCACCAGATTTCCACTGAGCACACGGATAGAGAGCCCCAGATGTGCCAAAGGTGGCTGATGTAGGAGCTGATTAAAGCACAAAATACACCCAAATAAAGAGAAATGAGTGACTACCTTTCTTTTTGGAGTCTTTCTTTGTGCTGGTTTTAACAGCCACTTGAAGTTCTGTCTCAGTTGACATCCTATATCCTTAGTCCTCTTCACACAGATCCAGGATCTCGGTCAGGCTCATTTAGAATGTCTCTCCAAGTGAATAATTCAGCCTTTCAGACACTGTAACCCAAACAGTTCATCTCATTCACTCCTTTCGAGTGCTGGGAAGGAAGGAAACAAAAAGGAACAGTCATTTTCGGGGTTTAAAACATAAAAGGAAAATAAAAAAGCCAAACCACTGTGAGCAAGAAACATATAAAGTTCTCCATCTACTGAGCCAATTGCCCACGATTTTAGATGCTTAAACACAGTTACCTCAAACATCTATATTTGAGATGTTGTGGCATATCTGAGATGCCTTCACAGCCTAGAGACACTGCTCAGGGGGTACAGAAGAGCAGCACTTCTGCACTAGCAGCTGGAGGACAAAGATCACGGTGCAGAAGTAGCTGGAAATGTCACCCAAAGCAAAAAAAATCTGCAAGGACTCAATTCTTAAACACACCAATTCCATACTGCCAGAGATTGAGTACAGATTTTTACTCCTCCAACATTCTTTCAGTGCTTTCATTCTCTTACTTGAACAAAGACAAACGAAAAATGTATTCATTGCTCATGCTGAGAACATCATACTTTGCCACTCCTCTTGCTTATGATAATGTTTCCAATATAAAAGAATCTGTCTCCACCCAAACAAAGCTGTAATTTTAACACCCATCCAGTAACCTTTCTTGCAAAGGTCTCTGAAAATAATTAATTAAACTCATGAAATATAAATGGGATAGGTGCAAAAAGATAACATTTAGGGAGAAAGCTACAGCTTTACATAATGTGTATTTGCTGGGGACAAAAAAGCACCAGCTGGGAACCCACAGCAGCAATGTGCTGGAGCAGGATGAGGGAGGCAGGACTGGGGATGTCAGGGCTCTGGAGGCAAAGAGGACACAAAGAATAAACATCTAAGCAGAAAATAACCCATTGCTCCAATTCTCACTGCTGGTCCTTCTTGCTTTGAGGGATGAACCACTTACTTGAGCCAGTCTGCTGAGGGCAGAGGACCAGACTGTCCTGAAGCCATTTGTCAGGATGTTCCCTCACCAAATGCCTCTTCTTGCTGCCTTTTCTTTTTGTGAGAAAGTTTCTCATTATTAGCACAATTATAGAGAAGTCCATCTGGCCTGTCTGAACAGCTGCCCACTTATTAAATAAGCATTTAATAAAGATATTAATCCAGCATATCAGCGGGTTAGATGGCCAGAGATTAACTGCAGTTAGAGTTATTTACTAATGTTCCTTCTTTGTCATTTAAGAAAGTAACAGACTGCAAACACTGGAATAATTTTGACACTTTAAATCACTTTTCACACTAGGGGCTGTGAAGGCACCAGTACTTTCAAATCCAGGCTCTTTTAACATTTTTAAATGCTTCAGTAACATTACACTGCCATGCACCGTCTGAAGTGATTTAATATTGCTGAAGTGTGTCAGGGGCTTTCTTTAATAAGCTCTTCAAATCTGTCTGTGTATTATAGAATATTCAAAGATAGCTTTTCAAAATCTGCTGAACTGATTTTGAAATACAAAATTCCCTGTTCCCCCTCTGTGGAATCTGAATAAGCACCACATGGCAAAAAAAAAGGAGGAAAAATAAAGCGATGCACAAATTGAAGTTGCAGTGCTTGCTGAATGCACCTGCCTGGTGTAACACACCTGAATAAACCAACAGCATCTTGATGAATGTTCTTAGCTGAGAAAAGAGTAGCAAAGGACAAAGCAAAGGAAGGCTGAGCAGAGAGGGAAAAGGAGTAACAGCTCCAAAAGTGGCGCTTCCAGGATCCAAGGGCTCTCTGGCCAGGTCCATGGGCAGGAGATGCCTCTCCCCAAGCACAGCTGCTCGGAGCACTGCTGGGGGGACGCCCTCACCCTCCTCACTCACGCTTCAAATCCCCCCCCCGAGCAGGGAGAGGAGCTCTGTGCAGAGCAGATGTCCCTCACAACCCCCATCTCCTTCCCCTCCCCCTGCCTGCAACCCAATTTAATAATATTTAGTTTTACAGCACAGTAGGGATGCATCAGCCTTTACAGCTCAATGGCACTTACTTAAAGCATCTCTCAAATCACAGCTGGATTGACAGTTTATTTTTCGAGAATTTGGATTTATATTTACCTAAAGGTTAACTGCATAACTCTACAAGGAGCACTAACACGAGCCACTTCACAAAAGGAAAATATTTATAATAGGTCCATTTATTCAAAAAGTGAATTAAAAATAAATACCAAATACCCCCAGGACCCATAGTTAAGCAAGTGTTAATGTCTTCGAAGACCATTGTGGCTACAAAGCACCAGGAATGTCATCTCCTGTTGTCAGCTATTTCCAACAGGACAGCTGAAATAGTAGCATCTGAATGGCACTGAATATTTTAAAGTAACAACATATGACTGCTATCTCATTTGAAACTCTCCAGAAAAGCTATATCCCCTCGAGGCTATCCCACTGAGTAATATTTTTTAAAATAAATGCATGTCTGTTTTTGGACAGGTTCACATATTGATTTACTTTCAAACCTAATCAGGTCATACTCTTGCAGGCTCATAGATCCTTGAATAAAGCAATAGGTATCTTTGTAAAGGAGCACATAAACATCTGTCACACACAAGCTATAGTTCAAACTGAATTTGCTAGAGACAGTTCCTCCAAAAGTGTAGGTCTTTATGTAAGCCCCATTAGTAAACTTTGATGCACTGTCCATATTTCAGCCGTTTATTACCCAGATGAGAAGGGCAGTCAATCTGCTCCTCACCGCAACAGCTTTTATTGTCTCCTCCAATCTAGGTCACCGTTGTTAAATACTCCAGCCTCCCAACTGTGGCAAGTACTGCAGCATGTGTTTTATCAATGAGATGCTATTTTCTTTGATCAGTTCTGCCACATTTCCCTCCCTGCTCTAAAGACAAAATGCTGTTAGCTGCGTTTCCAAAAAAAAAATAAATATAAAAAATCCATCATCTTACACATATCCATCCACTCCAGAGATCTCCTTGTGTGCCTTGTTACTGCTCCAGCTATTGCAATGTTATGTGCATGCCTCAGCTTTTCCTAGAGAGGATTCTGAGCTCTTTGCTTTAACAAAATACTGACATTTTCTGTGGCCTTATTAAGTGGCTACAGCAGGAACACAATCAGTGCATTCTGGAATTAACTGGCTTTTAATTCCAGGAGAAGTTCTTAAGCCTGCGTTCTCTATTACTCCTACGCCAGCATAAAACCTAAAGCTTTAGCAAAGAAATATTTGTGTAAATTCACTTTGCAGTTAGGATTAACGCAGGTTGGACCCTTTATGCACAGGGAAATTAGTCCAAAGCTCCACTCACCTCCCCCACATGCCTGTGAAACAACAATTTCTGTCAAATCATTTGTCTTCTCAACCACACTTGAGTGAGCTCATGAAGGGGTTATTAGGAGACTTCCCCTGGCCCAAGTTATGAAGGAGGTCAGACAAGATGCTCATAATGCTTCCCCTCTGGCTTTCAAATACACGAATTAATTAATTTTCTTCAGGACTTCAAAACTTAAGAAGTTCCCTCCCCTGAAACCAGTTTCCATCTGCTTATATAAAAGAAAAGCAGTCTTAGAAAGGATTTGTAACTAAGCCCTGGCATTCCCTAGGTATTTAAGTTCTCCACAGCCCCAAAGTGGGATTTGACAAGAGGATAGTACCTCCCAAACTCTGGTTTTACAAAACAAAAGCCCTGCTCCCATCCTTAACTCTTGCTTTTAATGCCTCTGGAGTTTTGCAATTAATTTTTTCTCCTCCAAAGCACCCGACATAATCATGTTGATGCTCGTGGTTTTATAAGGGATGAACAAAGCCCAAACATATAAAAAGGGCAAAATAGAAGTGAAAAGTGCTGTGATCATGGAAAACTAAAATCAGTTCAAGTATAAGGGTCTGCAATCCAGGGAGAAAACATTACCCAACCAATTCCCACCTTCCCTGGAAGCCTAACACAGAGAACAGCAGTGGGACCACACACAAACAGACCATGGAAAAACCATCCTTGCCACCAGTGATCTTTGTACCCTTCAGGGAGAGGGGCCAGGAAATCCTCTGGTGCTGCTCACACTATTTTGTACTCATCAGCTCGTTTCCCCAGTGGTCAGAGCTGGCAAACATCAGAGTATTCATCTGGCACAGCAGGCACTGCACTAATTCCAAACGGGGACCCAGGGGACTGATCCCAAACCCACTGACACACTGCAGTTAGCAAGGCCTGCAAGAACCAGAAAAGGGGGAAGGAGAGGTAAAAGAGAGCTAAAGACACTGAGAGAGAGGAGAAAATGGGGAGGAAACAAAAGCAAACAGGAGAGCTGGGGGTGACACTTCATTACAGCAAATTCTGCATCGTGTTTAGCAGCAAAATCAAAGTCAGACCCTGCACTGAAATTCTGGCTGCCCTGCCAGAGGAAACAGAAATCTCTCTTAGATTGCTCATGGGTCAGTCCCTCCTCTCCAGTTTTGCCATTTGTCCCCAGAACAGCAGAATGTTTCCAGTGACAAACCCAAAGGACTCTTTTATGGCACTACATGCCAAGCACTGCTTTTTCCTGCCATTTCTTTACTGTAAAGGTGACAGGAATTTTACTGTTCATGTGCACAAACTGAGATACTACACAAACATTTATTCCCCTACAAACCCTCCCCTGGAACCCAGCACCTCTCTAAGTTACACAGCTTGGGGAGACTCACAACTGCCTCCAGATCTCAGCTTTGTTTGCTCTAAAATGAGCAGGTACTTCCCTCCACTCCTGATTTTATACATATAAAGATAAAGGAAGGAATTTTATACCCTTTATTCAGCTTTCTGTACTTTGTCTGTAGTGTCTTCCACAGCAACACTTCCCAAATAAACCCTTTTTAATTCTTGCAATATCAGAAAACTACTTAGTACTCAAACCACAGCATTTAATTTTCTTTTGCATTTAGTTGCTGTAGTTGATTGTATTCATAAAATATTTCTCTTATCTCCTGGAAACAAGAAGCTCTTTTCAACAAAACCTTACATGTAACTAATGCCAATAACACATTTTACTAAGTTTATTGTGGTTTAAACTATGCTTCATTATTCTGTCTTTAGGGCATCTTTCAGGCATGTAACCCAGTTCCTCACATGGGGTAAATAGCACCACTGGAGCTGATTCACCACTGTAAGAGCATCTTGGCAAAAAAACTGACCTATTAAATATTTCTAAAGTAAGATTTTTATTCGTATTCCAATGATGGCAGGAATAATTACTGAAATTCCTCCTGGAAATCACTCCATGTAGTGGTGAATACTGCACTCCACTCCACCAATTATTCACCAGAAGTGCTGTGAATTTTCTACTCACAGAAAATGCTGACCGGATTAAAAAGAAGCTTTTCAAAGGAATGAATTGATTTCATCAACATTTTTAATGGGAAATTACTAACATTTCATTTTAATATTCAGTTTCTATTTTATATTATACAGGGCAGCATTCATGCAACAAAGGCAAAATAGAAGACATGGACTTGCTTTAAAGAATTTTTGAAATACTAAAGGTATGCCATTTGAATTCAGGAAAAAACTCCATCTCCTCTGCTCAGAGAGCAGGGAATGCAACTCCAGCCAAGAGAGCTGAAAACCAGCAACAATCCCAGTGTGCTGGGGGTGTAGATACAGCACTCATTGTTCCTTTAAGTGCACTCACCAACTCAAAACTCCAGAGTCCTTTTGTAAGCTTTAGCAGGGTATCATCAAAAAGGAGCAGGCTTAAAAACTTCGTGTCATTCCTCTGATACCACATTAGCAGATAACAGAAGAAATCATTCAGATGGGACTAGAGATTGCCTGTGCTCAGTGAAACTGAATTACCTAATGCTTTTCCTCTATGAATTGCATCACTCCAAACCTTCACCACTCCCAGATTCCCACACTGCTGACCCCGGAGCAGAAGAGAGAAGGAATTTCTGATAACACTGTGCAAGAACAAACAAGAAACCAAAGTCACTGCTGCTCCAAACACAGGCACAGCCTGCCTGCCCCCCCCCTGCCCCAGCAGAAACAGCCTCACCTCCCTCCAGTCAATAAAGTCACACCAGCACAGAACCAATAGTGCAGAATCTGACTCCCATTGGCCTAACTCCACTCGTTTTAACAGAGCTGCAGCTACACCAATTTTATACTGGGGTACCTGCATTAGTGTCACAGAAGTTATGATGCAAACACCAGCAGACCAACCAACCCCTCTATGGCTAAAATTCAATGTCTTCCACTCCGAAGCCACGAGAAAAAGCAAATCTGTACATTACCAGAGCAGGGCCTTTGGAATTTATTTTTGCAAAGCAGAAGAACGGCTCTTTTGTGATCCTCTCGACACCAAAGAAACAGAGACTGAGAAGGCAAAGAGGACAAAGTACACAGTTGGGATCACAGTATTCTGTAATTAGAGCTGTTAAATGATTACTAAAGTGCAGTGGTGCAATCATCACACCCAAGGAAAAGGGAGAAGTGTGCAGTCAGGAGCATCACCAGGGAGAAGGTAAAAGCAATGTCAGACACCACGTTTCATATTGAAATGCAAATTCCTCACAATCACAATCTGTGTCTTCTAATTGGAAGAAAAGGTTATGGAATTAAACATTTTGCATCCTGGACCGCTCAGCATGTTTTTAAGTGGCACAGTAAGTGAAGGAAAGTTGAAGGAAACTTGTTCATCTCCTGACCTTCATAGATATATCTTAATTTAGCATGGGTTTTTTTTTTTTAATTCAAGATGTTTTTCTTAATATTTCAAGTGAGATTGAACTGGAACTCACCTTCTTGTTGCTCTTAAATAAAATAACAGCACTATACCTACCCAAGATCCAATTTAAGACACTTGGTAATCTGAAGGAAGGCTTGGAACGATGCCTTACATTGACCTTCTAGAAGGTTGTGAATTTTGCACCAACTTTTCCAGGTCCCTTTGAGGTTTGTTGAGCCACACAAGCTGACCTGTACACTGTGCCCTTCCATCCTCTGAAGCTTCCTGACGTTACAGCAAAGCCAAGCAAAGCCTCCTAATGCCAAGGGCAACAAAAAGCCCCTGTGCCAGGATCTTTATTCACTGCTATTTTCCAGCACTCAGCCCTTGTTCCCCTGACTGTTAAGTATTAGGAAAACTGATCAAAGGAGTTCACCTTGCTGGAAACAGGCTTTTGCTTTATTAAGTCAAACTCAACCACCTGACTCTTACCAAAGTTCATTGTCTGGCACAGCAAAGGGAAAAAGCAGAAAGCTTCTGGGACTCTAAGTATGAATTCACACAAACAGGCAATAATTACTTCTACATGCTTGTTCACAAGTGACAAGTATCAGTATTTTAAATTTTCTGGTAAGCAGGTGGCCTTCCAGAACCTGAAGGGAACCTACAAGAAAGATGGAGGGAGACTTTTTACAAGGGTATTTAATGACAGGACAAGGGGGAATGGCTTCAAACTGACAGAAAGGTTTAGAGCAGGGATTAGGAAGGAATTGTTCCCTGTGAGGGTGGGCAGGCCCTGGCACAGGCTGCCCAGGGAAGCTGTGGCTGCCCCTGGATCCCTGGAAGTGTCCCAGGCCAAGCTGGACATTGGGGCTTGGAGCAAGCTGGGATAGTGGAAGGTGTCCCTGCCCATGGCAGGGGTTTGAAACTCAGTGAGCTTTAAGGTCCCTTCCAAACCAGGCCATTCTGTTGATTCTATGATGAGTTTTAGCTGCAGAATTA
This sequence comes from Lanius collurio, assembly GCA_020086605.1. Classification (NCBI taxonomy): domain Eukaryota; kingdom Metazoa; phylum Chordata; class Aves; order Passeriformes; family Laniidae; genus Lanius; species Lanius collurio. Next base: position 22,321,929 of record JACBWW010000016.1, read on the forward strand.
CTTCTGACTATTCTATTTAAATAGTCCTCTCCTGAAAGCAATCCCACAGCACTGCTGGGATGAACAGCAGGCAGGCTCCTGCACGATACAAAACAGAAGCATTTGAGGACAGCTGCTAGATTTTACTGGAGAAATTTCAAATAAATAATTTTCTTAAAATCACTTATCTGTTCTCATCTCATTTGTATCTGATTAGGTTACACACTGCTCCACAAATGCCTCTGCTTTCTATCAGTATGAATATTAAACATGTTCAAAGGGAGGGAGCACCTTCCCTAAGAAGTTCCCACACATTTTCTGGTTTGGGCTAAGATTCAGCAGCATTTCTGAACAGTAACAGACAGTGCTCTTCCCACAGTTGGAAAATAGAGTAAAACAAAAACAAAGCCATGCAACAATCTGACCCCTGGAACTGTGTGGGCCAGATGTTGGTTGCTGCATCCTAATTCCACACAGAAAGACATCCATACAGGGTGCCCACTGTGATGTAGCTGGGTCTACATGACCACATCACACCCTAACAGGATCAAAGCCCAGGTGATCAGGTTAGGGACCCCAAAAAAGGAATCACAGGAAAAAGAAAAATCAAACCACTGCCAGGCTAACATGTCAGGAAAAAAAAAAAAGTGTTTGGTTATTCAGATGGGGAACTCACAAGCATTTAAATGAGTCCAAGGACCTGCATGAGCAGTAACACATCAGAAAATAATGCTTATTTTCTAGATATTTTTAAAAATCACCAAGTAGCGTGCAGTGAGGAACCATTCACCTTCTACTGTCATGCTACAGTTTATTCTCTCTTGGAAGCAGTTACAGGACAAATGCCAAGCTACAGAAGGTATTTTTCCAGCAGCAGCATCTGGCTTCTTGGCAGACTCCTCAGGCAATTTTATTGGAAGCTTTAGAGATGCTGTTGGGTCAGTCCTAGGTATATTGCTTCAGAACTGTCTGGCAGATTCTTCTTCCTAGATGTCATAATCCTCCCGATTTACCTTGAAGGAATTAGCACACTTTTATCCATTTCAAAACCAGTTGACCTGCAGGGCATTTTGAGGCTGGCCACAGAGACACAGTAAAAGTCACTGGTGTAAATCTGTGTGCCTTTGATCCAGCAGCATTTCAGCACCCAGTGCCATCACCAAGGAAAGCAGGAAGCTGTGCAGACACTCTGTGTGTGTGTGCTCCTGGAAAACTGAGTGCATGCCTCATGATTAAAGGAAAAAACACAAGTTGCATGAAAGATTAACTAGTTTAAAAGAAAAAAAAAAAGTAGGAATCTGCTTCTTGCCACTCCTCCATCAGCCACAGAGCCTCTGAGGGCAGGAGGGGCTGGTGGAAGGGAAGACAAGAGATGTCCTTTGCTCTCTCCATTACCATCCCTACCCCCCCTCCAGCCCCATCATTCTGCAGCTGTGATCATGATTAACCCTCACCCAGAAGGATGGAAGAGAGGATGCTGGGTTTGCCCACCCTCTCAACATACCAACAAAATCAAGTCCACAAGGGAAAGGCTTTCAGTCAGTTTGGGGCTGTCCTCTGGAACTCGTACAGAGAACAGGGAAAGAATGCCATATAAAGTGAATTTTTCGTCCATAACACAGGTGGCACCCTCCTACTTTCAAAGACTTTTGTGCAATCATTTACAGGAAATATACTTCTTAATTTAAAAAGAAGAAGAAGAAAAAAATAGGAGGTGAATTCATTACTACTACTTTTGTTTTTAGGGCATTCCCAGATATGCTTGGATATCCTTTTCTTCTTTCAGAGAGGTTTCAGACACTCCTATGAAATCCTGCACCAGCTTATTTTCTAGGAAAAAGAGTTCTGATGCTCAAAGGTAAACACTAAAGGAACAAGTAATGTACCTTACAATTTAATAAAGGGCTACAGATCTTGGATTTGCAGTAGCAGGAATATTCACTGAGCAGCAGAAGAGAAGACTGACAGCACTAAGAAAGATACACACAATCCAGGTCAAACAAAAAGCCAAACAGAGCTCGGTCATCAGCCCAGCACAAATAAATCTAACCAGACACAGACTTCAGGCTTGGCTAATGTGAATTGACTAATATAATTCCATTTTATGCAGGGAAAAACATATTCTGATTGCTGGCCAGTGGTGCTCACAAGTTCTAAATTTAGGTATCATCAGGGCCAGGTGAACCGTTAAGTGAACTAATCTGAATTTTATCCGTATCAAAGATTTGTCCTGTCCAGAAATTACCTGTATTCACTCATTACTGCCTATACCTTTTGGACATCCCCATCCATGAATCAAAATTTCTGCAGAAATCACAATACTCATCAACAAGGCATCCTGGGCTTTAAAATGCTGTGCTGTGGCACACACAGAAAAATCAATTATTTAGGCTCCAGTACATGAACAGAAGTTACTGGCACAGTAGAAACCAAGCCATATTTTAGGGGAGATGTAGCACAGATTCCCTTGTTTACCAGCTGGTTCCTGTGAAGTGCTGAGCAGTCTCTGTGGTCAGGTGAACATTTGGATCCACATTGAAAACGGAATTTCCAGTGATGCCCTAGATTTCACTGACTGCACAAAGGAGATGAAAGCTGCACACAGAGGCAAACAGAAGGTTTCCTGGATGCAGCACAGATCTAAAATATTTTCATGAATTGCCTTTGATTTTACAGTCTCAACAAGGCCTGTAAACTTAGAGAGCAAACAGGAATAACCATCAAATGGGTGTACTTCAGTACAGCAAAAAAAAAAGTCAATTAAAAATAAAGTAAAATGTTGTTCTCCCTTGTACACTGCTCTCCTGAAACACCTGGCACACTTAAAGCAATGTACATTACATTCAAGGGAAATACACCCTGATCTGAAATAAAGTCCCTGCTGTAATGAGAAGCAGTTGTTTCACAGGGCGAGTTTAAAGCCAAAAGGTGAAGAATACCAAATCCAATTAAAACGAGAGGGAATTCAGGAATGCAGAATTTAATTACTCCACTTGGAAAGTAGCCAGGACCATTGGGTTAAGCACCCGTGGCCCTGTGAAAGGGCCAGGGGAACTCAAAAGAATTCCAGTAGTCAGGCCCCTGGCCCCTTTCTCCTCCTTGGCAGCCACATGTCCTGGAGCTGAGTGCCAGGGAAGACCCCAGCTCCTGAATTTCAGCCTTTCCAGCAGCTCCTGCCTCCCAAAGCCCAGCATCAGGCAGGCCTGGCTTTTCCCAGCTTGTGAGACCAGACAGGCTCTCAGCACAGGGTGAGACTGCCCAATTAAAGCCATTCAGATAAATACACATTCAATCAAGTTATTGCCTATGCATCACTTGAACATTTTGGTTTGTTTTGGGCTTTTTTTTTCAGTTCAACAGACTAAATAGCAGGCAGCAATAATATTAGTTTTGGAAGAAGTGTGATGTTTGTGTTACCCACTCAAGTTAATTAAGGAAAATAATGACAGAGTTACAAAATCAGGGATGATTAAGAACTTGAAGACAATCCGACCCATTTTGCTGCCAAGGGGATTTGTTCTTAGCAGAGCATTAATTCTGTTCTTCAGCAAACCTTTCCAAATCACAGGAGCAGCCAGAGTCCCATCAGAGGTGTTCACACTTTCAGGCTGATTCAGAGGGAGAAGTAAAACCTGGGAACAGAAATCCCACCAACTCCTCATCATTATCCTGAGTTAGCTGCTCAGAGATTATCTTGAGCAATTACTCTCATCCCTTCCTGCACACACATTCCAAATACCTGTAATCCCCACTCTGAGTGCTAAACCAATCCATCCCCTTCAGTAAGATCTGATGGTAAAATCACATATTGCTGGCTTTATATCCCACACTATTACAGGCTCCATTATTAAATATTGCTTATTATTTTGTACTTACAAAGTCAGGGAGATGTGATTTTATTGCTTGCAAATCATCCTTACGTGAGTCTTAGGCTGTACTTACACTTCACTCTGCTCTTCCAGATAAGCTTTTAGCTTTCTGCATATTTAAATAGTAACTCTAATTATCCCTTCTTGATTACCCTCCTCTTGCAAAGCCTTTCCACAGGATCATCTGCAGTAAATTCTTCATCCTACTTAGATTTTAAAAAGCCCCAAATACACTATATTTAATTTTAATACAGGCATAGAGATGTTTATTAAAAAAAAAAAAAGACATTCATGATAGGTTCCATCTTCAGATTAATTTTTATCAAAAACACAGCAAGAAGGGCAGATTATTGATTATTATTGCACTGGGAATAGTAACACTACAGAACAGTGCCTAGCAATAAAGTCAATTAAAAATCAAAAAAACACAAACCAACCAACCAACCAACCAAAGACTACTGACATGGTGTCACATTGGCAAAGAGAAGTTCACTTCATTTTCTAAAAACACTGCTTCTTTTGCCAGCAATGCTTATAAGAGTTTTCTGGATTTATTTCAAATCAGTCACAGTGAACACTTTTTACTTGCAATCCATAGGTACACAGAAGCTACAGGCACCTACACAGTAGCTGAAATTAATGGTACTTAATGCATTAACTCAGGTAGGTCATCCAAAGAAATGCACATTTCAGTAGCCCAAAACATGTCAGTAAAACTTGAATCAAAACTAATGTTTCTTACGAGAAATTTGTTAGTCTTCCTGGTCATTTTTTTTAAGAGATTTAGTTATTGATGATGCATTTTGGTTTAATTATAGTGATGCTCGGTGACATCACAAATTGTTAAAGTTGTGTGACATTTCCCTTCATGAGTTCTCCTTTTTATGCCCCTTTTATCTTTACCAAACTGAAGAGCCAGGGTTGACGTGGTGCATGACACACATGGGAGCAACGGTACACTGAGTTCAACTTCCAGGACCTTGTCCTGCTGTCCCAAGGAATGAGATCATCCCATCCTCCTCCTGCCCTGCTCACCAAGCACTGCCCAGAGACAGGGCCTGCCTTTAGCCCTGACTCTGATCCTCCAGCACACACTGCTGGGACCTGAAGCTGCCATGTGAAAAGAGAAGTGACTCCTGACTGCACACACAGCTTCCCATTCCACCTTGTTATAAATGAGTCAAAACTCATAATAAATTAAATGGTATCAAGGTTGATTTTAAGTATAAGGGATATTAGACTGTCCATGTATCCAAAGATGTTATGTTTGGAATGTGCCTTGGCATGTTCCCTGGTAGCCCGGCCAAAGTCACGGGTTACCCTTCTCAGTGATAACATTTGCATCTGAAGCACAGGCACCTCCACCAGAGAGGTCTCAAGTACCCATCATCATCATCAGGAAGCCAGATATCCATCTGGCACATCAACCTACTCCAAATCCACTCTGCCCTTGGAAAATCCTTTTTCCATCTGAAAGGAGCAACAGAGATGATCATCTAAGTTTCTGTTCCTCCCTGGACCAGGCTGATGAACGGACCTCTTACCTAAGACTTCATTTTAATGACACAAGAAGAGTTCCTGGAAACATCAACATCTGAACGGACCCCTGATCTCTGGACCAGAGGACCATAGAAGACAAGATGAATATGAAAAAGACAAAGGATTTTCTTGCCAGAGGAAAGAAAAACAGTATAAAAACTGGACTCAGAAACCTCGAAGGTGTGCACTACCTACCAGAACTGCTGGTGTTCAGGGCTGTGTATGTGTCACCCAGGGTAAAGAACCTAGGCTTGGCCCTGCCGTTTTATAGTGGCTATTCAAAATTGTCAATTTGATCATAAAATAAATCCTGTTTGTTTTTATAGTAATAATTTGGCTCACGCAATTTATTAATTCGATTTAATTGGCAGTTTCATTTATAACAACCTGGACAATGATAAATTCAGCATTTCTTCACTGATGTGCTTGGCTCTGGAACTGTAATTTACATTTTTGTGGGTTCTGGGTGTAATAACATGCAGGCAAAAGCAGCAGTGTACAGGTGTACAACAGCCACAATGGAACATCTTCCAGAATTCAGCTCACAAGCTGCATTCCTTCAGCACCTCCTGCAAAAGTTACACCAGCAATACATGATTTGGGTCTGGCAGCAGTGACTGCCTTTCAAAAATGACTTGGGAAAAACAGGAGTGGAAAGAAAAGCAGGATGTTCAGTTCCAGCTGTGACTTTCAGGGCTCTGTGAAAGCAGCATCAGAAAGTGCTTGGAAAGACAAAACACAATCTTGAGCTGTGAATGCTCAGAGCCTTGGCTGCTTTATTAAACACTGCATTACTAAGAACTACTTTAATAAATAAAACAAACCAACTACGCAGACACTTTGTGGTCCCTCTTTGAACCAAAGACTTCCTTTAGGAAATGTGACATTCAACCAAGAAAAAAAGTCTTTTTCCCATCTCCTCTGGTCCTCCCCATGAACTGCACATCCCTGGAGAGCTGACAGCACCTCTGAAAGCACAACCAAGCCCCACCATGAGCCCTGAGACAGCTGGTCCCAGGTACAGCACCTGAAGGCAGCACAGCAGGGCACTGGTTCTGCAGGGCTGAAATGACCAAATTAATCAGGTGAGAGTAAAATTCTGGTGCTGGGCACATTCAGTGCCAGGACACCTGGCTGAAGAAGGCAGGCAGGACTGTCTGACACTTTAATTCCCCATAAGGAGGCCCAGCTCCAAGCTTTGTGCTGCCCAAGATGATGACAAAGGGGTTGAAGAGAAAGTTACATTGATAACAAACACTGAACACTTCAAAGCAAATACTTCCTAATAGCCATTAAAATATCTTTTTTTCACCAAACAGGCATTCCTGTCAGGACTGGAACCAGGAAGGACACCTGATGTCACCAGATTATCCACAAATACAGGTGGGGAAGCCCATCCTTCAGCAGCACAATAACCCTCTGGCACTCTATTCAAGAATATTCAGAATATTACTGGAAGAATAATTCTGTCTGAAGCTCAGTAAATAAGTCCAAGATTTTTTTTTTTTTTATATGGAGTAATTTGATTCTATTTTTAGCCATTAAAGAACATTTGGATTAACAGATTGAAAAAAGTTCATTCACAGTTTTAAATATATATATATGACTGTTGCAAACTCTCTCCCCTGCTGCCCATAAAACTAACAAAATCAAGGCAGAAATAGTCTTGAAAATACTTTAAAATCATCATTAGCATGTGTGATTTCATCTTATTTTACTTATGAGCCCAAAGTTGTATCTTGAATGCCATTTCTATAGAAATTGAGTGCCAAGTATTACCAAGTTGCAGTTTTACTGTCTATGTAAAAATACCCTGGCAGCATTCAGGCAAATTAAATTTAAAATTAAACTTCAAGCCTTTGCATGCCACCATAATATTTCAGGCAACAATTTCAAGAAAGGCAAAGCAGAAAACAGACTGTGCATACACTATAGTTCAAAATAGATTTCTCATGTCAAATGGCACAGTTTTTCCTTTTTTTCCATTAAAGAGTTATTTCAAATCTTCTGCTGAATACATTTCCATGCCTAATGAAACCTCCTCAGTGATTCTTCTTGAATTACTCTATATGCTTTAACACTGCATACACTAATAGTGTACACACACATACAAATCCACACATAAATGTATGCACTCATGCACACAATATTCATGCAAAAAGAATTAATGGAATTTTTTGACTGGATGCTACCCCCTGTAAATATGTTAAACGTGAACAGTGCTTATGGCTGGGTTCATTAACTAAAAATGCTGCTGTTGTCTGCACAATTCATGTTGCTCATGTGAGAAGGGATGACATGTAAAATGCTAATTTACAGACTCAGTTCTTTTCAATTTACCATCAGGATTCTCTCTCCATGAGGAAAAACAGGGGTCACTCACTACAATTCTCAGGGAATAACTTGGGTTGAGACCTCACTCAGCACCTGGAGAATAAAACTCCACAGGGAGTCTTCTCCAAGAAAAAGAGAAAAAAAAAAGGTTCTGAATGAGCTCCAAACACATTTTCTGACATGTTCTCATAGAAAAATAATATCCCAAAAGCCACAGTCCACTGATTGGCAAACACCCCATCTTCCAAGGGGAGAGTCATCATATTTTAGACTGGCTGCTGATACAACTGCTGAGTCTTCCCACAAGTTCAGCTGTTCATCTCCTACTTCTCCTCCAGTCCTTTCCCTCAAATCCCTCTCCAGCACCTGCAGTCTGAGAGATCTGCTCACATCCAGTCTGAAAATTACTCTGCACACACAGAAACAAGCACAAAGCTTCACTTTATCAATTAAGGTTGGACCTCAAGTCCTCATTAGGGGTCATTGAAGCATTTGATCAACAGACACAATTAAGAGATGAACTTCAAAGCCCCATTTCTTTCCCCAAACTGGAACACCAGGAGTGCCACCATTCCCTAAAACATTCCAAGACTCCACCACAGCTGTACCAGCTGCCTCTTCTACAAAGCCTTTTGACACCCAACTACTTCAGAGACCATAAATGGTAACTCACTGCTTAACAATTAACAAACACTTAAATACTTCCTGTATTTACAGTTTCTGAGCAGGTTCACCAGTTTTGTTTTGTTTCCCTTTCCTGGATGCACCTCTGTGCTGTATTTAATGTCCCACAGGGCCTCACCACCTCCCTGCCCCTTGGTGTAGAAACTATTTTGGTTTCAAAGATCTCTTCTACACAGGGCAAGTTTTCAGCAGGACTTCAATGCCTTTAAATTCCTTCCTGCAACCTCTGTGTTAGTTTATCAGAGCAGTCATTAAAGCTGATGGGTATATCTAGGCTAGCCCAACTCCAGCTAATTGCATTCAATTTGACATTCTCCAAGCACTGACAGTCCTCATTCAAGCCGAGTGTGAAAGTTTTTAAATTAGCTTTCACAGTTTGATTCACAGACAGCAAATGCAAAATGGCACAGGATTAATTTTTTTCCCCCAACAACACAGTGTAACAAAATAGCCCAAAGGCTATTTTACTTCATTTGCTTTAACTATTAGGGAAGATTCACAGCACAATGTTCCAACAGAGACAAAAGCTCCAGAGGACTTTCAAAGCTTAGTATTGCCCCCATTAATTAAAGTACCATACGTTTGTACAGCCTTTCCACTTTGTCACTGGATGTTAAAATGAAGCCTAGACCATTTCAGACAAGCCACAGCCATTACTGCTTAAAACATGAACATACCAGTACATTCTTCTGAATTTTATTACAGATCACATTCTTAATACCTAATAAAATATGGCACTGGACTTAAAATGGGCTATGCAGAGACCCGTATTTTCTTGGGGAAATACAAATCCTGACTTCACATTAATCTGACAATGTGCCTGTTGATCAGTCTGCCTTCATTTGCCAGAAAAAAGTTAAAAAAAAACCCAGAATATTGAATTATCTATTGCAAAAGTGGTTTGGTCACTCCCAGCAAAGGGTGGCAGGATGGAATTTTAGCTTTCTTGGCACTCTTTATTTTATTATTGGGTGTTTTTGAGCAGCTCCATCAACAAAATGAAAAGTTCAGGCAAAAGCTCATGAAATACTCTATACTCAGTATTTAGGGGAAAAAGATTTCTCACATTTCAGAGGCAAACTAAAATCTCCACTAACAGTTTAGTTTATCTTGCCAAAGTACATATCAGAATATTTTACATAAGGTCCAAAACTCATAAACAATCTTTAATTCAAATTAGTTCTAATACTCTTATAACTAATAATTCCAATATAATCTAGTAACTGTATCAAGAGTGGTAACTAACATCTCAGATGGGGAACTATCTTAAGGTATGAAAATTATTTACAGTGACATTTAAAAGGAAAAAATTTGCATGCACAGATAGATTCCAGCTTCACACTCCAGATTCCAGGTATTTACAGCCCAGGATACATAGGTCACATCTGACAAAGTGTAAAGTCAAAGGCCCATCTGTAAATGTCAAAATGTTAGTCACTGTGGTGGATGTAATTTAGGTACCTCTTGCCAGGATTCAGAGTAGTAATCTCAAATATCAACCTAGTTTTATGAGTATTTTCTATTAAGAAGTTACATAATTGCATTATAGTGAGTGCAAATATTTTGTAAACAAGAAGGCTTTTTTTTTCACACAGCAAAGGACATGAGGAAATGTAAAAATTTCAAAAAACAATCCTCACTGTCTATTTAGAGAAATTTACACCTAAACCTAGGAAATTGGAATTCTCTGTGTGATCAATAATCAGAGCCCAAACTGCCAGGGCCAGGCTGTGAAAAGTGAGCCCTGGCAGTGCTGGGCAGGCTTGCAGAGTCCTTGGAGGCAGGGCTGGCACAGTTGGCACACGGGCACCACTCCTGCTGCCTGCATTAAAGTGCATTTGGGTACAGCTACAAGGGCCAGAACAGCAGCTCTCCATGGGAACAGAGAGCAATTTGGATATGCCTTTATAGACATTTCACGAGGTCTTTTCTGATGTAATGAAATGAAAGGTGAAATTCACTGAATGAAACATATCAGAAAACACAGGTTAACATAAAGTGTGGCACTAAAAAGTATTATTTTTAAAAATAAAAATAAAAGTATTATTTTTAAAAATAAAAAATTTATTTTTA
>JACBWW010000016.1:22348018-22412665 GCA_020086605.1 Lanius collurio
TTTTCCCTGCTCTGGAATTCCCAGTAATCCACTGGCAATTCACTTTCACCAAAACTGGAATTTTTCCTGATCTTACTTTGTTTGAAAAATGAGAATATTCCAGAAGACTTTCATGATCAGGACTGATCAGCTGTGCTGTGGTGTCACTCTAGGACTGAGAGAGAACACACCCACACGGGAGATTTCAGAAGGGCTAAAAGGGACCTATGTTTATTAACTTCCAAATTTATAGATTTCTTAACCAGGACAAGGATTGGGTGAACAAGGTCACTTCCTCTACAAACACATTGGCTACAAGAGATGCCCATCAGGGCACCCTTGTCACAGTGCAGGTGTGTAAACATTCTGACAGTTAGGAAAATGTAGCTTATTGTTCATGTGAAAGACTGTGAGAACTCTGACTCCAAAAGTAAAACATCAGAAAGCTGAGAGAACCAGGCAACACACTCAGACCTCTTCATCCCAGCATGATCTGAGGAAATACTGGAGGCACCTGAATAAATCCAGGTTAAACAAGTTGAACTGCTCTTTTTCTTTGCTGTTCTAGCATAGTCTGTTGAGCTGCATCCCAGCCAGGAACAGAAATCAGGCTTTTTTTATGGTGTAAAAAAAGACCACCCACAAATTTTCCCTCAGTTACTTCAATTACTGAAAAAAAACCCCTATAATCCTTCAGGTTAAGAAACAACCAATATTGATGCCTGCTGCTCTCCCAGTAACTGATCTGTCAGTAGGGCAGAAGACAGTTATGTAAAAGGAAACTGTGAAATGTGTATTGCATCAACTGGATTCCCAGTAATCCAAGTTCTTCAAGAAATTCAAGAGCAAAAAAACTGTAGTATGATCTTGAACTTCTGCAGACTCAAAACTCTCCTAAGCTTCCCAAGAATAAACCTGTGCAGGTCAGGAAGTTCTTTTCCCAAACACAAACATTGATTGATTGATTGATTCATTCATTCATTCATTGATTAGCTCTGGACTGCATCTTGGGACCAACAGACTGATGGGTGCTACTATCTACAGATTAACACCAGAAGAGGGTTTCGCACATCTGGAATTACTTTAAGAGGCCACAACTGCAGGGCCTGGATGCTGATCAGCTCCCAATGAACTTCAAAACCTGCTGGCCCCAACAAACACCCTCAGCAACCCCACAATCACCCACATCAAACCCCACCAGAATCCCTATCACAGTGACAACAGAGATATTCATACTGCATTTTGTTATAAAACACATTTTGGGGACATTCCAGCTCCATCCTTAGTAATAATGAGGAGCCTCTGTATAAGAGGATTCTTGATTCTCCTCAGTACTAAACAACAGCACATTCACATTCAGGTATGAATAATTCTAGCAGCCATAGCATTCTGTCTTGATTGTCTTCTTCTTCACAAGTGTCCTCTAAATGTAATTTCCCACTAAGTACTCACTGAGGAAAAGCACCTCCTAAAACCACAGGGACATTGCCTAATGTTTAAATCTGAAGTCTTTGCAAGACAGCAATATGCCTGCTAAAAGAAAACAAACCAGCCAGCACACATGCATGATAGGATTATTTGATCCAATACAATCTAAATTAGGTCAGACTCCTCTTTGGAGAATTCTGAGTCAAGAACTAGGTGGTCCACTAAATTTCTATTCATTTGCCTTCAGGCTTGGGGAATTGCAAAGACTCTCAAGAAACTGATGTTCCTCTACCCACAAGAGTTATCACTATTTGGTAGTGGGAGGGGAGGGACATCTCTCAGTCTAAGTGCTTGAAAATACCTGGAGATCTGAGAAATCTTTATGTAGTAAAAAGGGCAGCTAATGAATCCCTGGATATATATATATATGTATATATATATGTATATCTCCATACAGAGAGATACACAAAATTCAATATAGAAAAAAACAGCAAGTGCCCTGGTTTTTTTTATGTTGTACATGCCATAATATCATAGAATGGTTTAGGTTGAAAGGGACCTTAAAGCTCATCCAGTTTCAGTCCCTGCCATGGACAGGGACACTTCCCACTATCCCAGGTTGCTCCAAGCCCTGTCCAACCTGGCCCTGGACACTTCCAGGGATGGGGCAGCCACAGCTTCTCTTTTTCCCTGTGCCAGGACCTCAACACCCTCACAGAGAAGAATTTCTTCTGTATATCTTACATAAGAAAATATTCTTATCCTTAAGAATATAAAACATAATATACAAAATACATATAAAATATAACATTAAAATACCCTTTAAAGACAGGTAACCTCGGCATCCTCATTAAACCAAGAGTAATGGAATGACTCTCTGTAGAAAGTGCAAAGGATCACAGGCTGGGAAGTGCCTGGAGCCTGCTCCCCCAACAGGCTTCTGCTCAGGAACACTGCATTTTCAAAAGTTCACCCACAGCCATCCTCCTCCCCGATTCCAGAAGTAACTGAAGCAAATCTCCACACCTCCAAGGGCCATAAGTTCATGCCAACTGCTTCACATCTCTTAAGGAGAGGACTGAGCCAGAGCAAGATGTGACAAGCAGCCCTCCAGCAATGCTGCTGCTCCACTGTGGATGGATGTGGCTGGGACATGCAGCTGTCTGAAGGGCTGGCACTTGGACAGCTGCTTCCCCCCCAGCTGGGGACACAGCAGCCTCTGCACCTGCACTGACACCCCGGGGATGTCCCAGGGAATGAGCTTCACTCACTCCACAAAAAGCAATTTATTGATTCAGAGACAAAAGCTGACAGTGACGCCTTCTCCTGGTGTTAAAATCATGAGTTGGATATGGATAAAAGGGGAAAAAGGGATTTTACTTTGGTGTTTATTTTAAGGACCCTTAGGTGCACACATCCAGGTCAGGTGCACTGAAATGCACCCCCAATGCACTTGCAAATGCCCACCCCAAAAAGATTTGGTATAATATTATAGGCTTTTCTAATTAGTAAATCTATCAAAAATTCTCCAATGAGAGGCTCGAGTGAGCCCCCCTCCCCAAGGAACCTTCCCCTGGATGTTTCTATCTCAGTTTACAGAATGTGTTCTGGAGAGGACCTTGGGGTCTGGGGCACATTAACCTCTACCTATGAAGCTTCTAAAATGTTTAGTCTCCTACTTTGACAAAAAAGTGCAAGAATGTATGCAAAAGCACCAGGAAGAGAACTTGCAAAAAGGCATGAAAGGGGTATAAAATAAAAAGCAAAAAATCTTCATGGCATCAACAGGTTCTCTGCTGTGGTTCTTCAATATGGCACCACTTTGAGAGAGCTCCACCACTGCCAACAGGCTGTGCAGACCCCACTGCCACCAGCAAGGCCCACATGGGTGGCTTCTGACAGAGGATTCATGGCTGAACCACTTAAATAAACAAAGTTGAGGACTTAAAACATTGCTTACACCTGGAACACACAAAACCATGTTTGACAGCAGTGTAAGATTAAATACACAGAACCAGGTACCTTTCCTGGAGCTCACAGTACCAGGTTTACTCACCTCACTCTAAGTTGTGACAATTCTGCTGCCTTGAAACAGAAATGGAAGATTGATTCACGGATGAAACTCTTAAACCACCACCATGAAATGTCATTTGGCTGCACTTAAACTGGGCAAAAACTAGTGTTAAGGGCAAAATATAGAGCTGCAGGCTCTCTTGGTGACAAATCAAAGTATGAAAATGAAAAGGTTCCAATCTGATTAATTACTTGGTTTAGAGTATAGGCTTTTCATTCTGCTGTATCAAAATACTCCTAATAAAACAGTGCAGCTGATGAAGTCAAGCACTGCCTTACAAAGGCTGGCAAATTTGCAGAACAACACTTGAGGTTCAGATTAGTAAAATCCTAATGAATATCTACTCTAATACCCATGTAATTGCAGGGAATGCATTTGCAAGTGGTACAATTAAAATAAAAATAAAGCAAAAGAAGGGAAAAAAACACTGGTACAATGGAAGTCCAGACTGTGATTTTCGTGTCACTTTAAGAGACCAAAGTGCCATCCTGGAAGAATGAAGATCCCATTTAAAGGGAATGCCAAGAAATGAAGAATCACAATAAAATTTCCAGTTCTTTCCCAGATCACAACATGCTTCCATCTTTCACTGTAAGTAACAATGCCAACAATTCTCAATTTCATCACTTTTGTCCCAGACACCATCATGGTTTCCATATGTTTGCTAATGATTGCTTTATCCCACGTGCTCCTCTCTTCCTGAGCACTGCACAAGGAGCTGCCCAGCACAGGCTCCTGAGCACCTCCTTGGAGCTAAATAAATGTTCCTTTTACACTACATGTTGTCCCTCCTTTTGGAACCCAGCCCCTGCCATCTCCACACCTCATCTTCCTACCCATAATAACAGGTCAGTGCAGGACTTATTTTATTTCCCCAAACCACCAGGCAAATAAATGCCTTAAAGGCAGAGCTGGTGCTGTAAGAATGAAGCCACAGAAGGGCTGAAGGCAAGAACTGCTGAAATAACACCAAATAGAACAGGACATATAAGAGACCAAGTAATAATGTAGTTTTATTCCTAAGTAATTGGCTGAGCAAACGTATTGTGATCCAGCAACTCTGATTAATTCTGCAAGAATGCTGGGGTAGTGTTTATAAAAACCAAGTCATTACCTTGACTAAACATTGACTTGGACAGTTAACTTTAACCATCAAGACCTTGACTAAATATTGACTGGGAAAGTTAATTTGAACTATAACATCTAGAAAATCGTGTTCCTCTTTGCTAGTATTTGCCATCACTTCAAAATGCAAACAGGGCTGTAAAAACAGAGGTTCTCCCATCTCACTGATATTTGGTTGCTGAGCTTGGCTGTTGTTAAATTCAACACAAATGCCTTGACAAAAATTGAAATATAAAATACTTTAGAGACAATGGGCCTGTTAGGGATGAGAGGGATGGTCAATCTTCCTTTGCTTGAGCAATGAGCCATCAAAAGTACTAAAAAATGTATCATAAGGTTAAAATTTTAAATTTATTCTGAGACATACATGCAGCAGTTCTACAAATTTTGCAAATTTTAAAAGCTGTGCCTTGCCCAAAGGATCACACAGGCTGACCAGCAGGACAAAGAGTTCATTCTGATATCTTACTTTTTACTATCAGCTACTTCAAGTCTACATCCTCCACTATTGGTTTCACTTCATCATGGGAGGCCATGGGTCAAAGGACATACACAGGGTCTTTCACTGGCTGAGTTAAAAAAAAAAAAAAAAAAAGAAAAGAAAAAGAAGAAAATCAATTTCAATCCTCCTAAGATGAAACCACTGATGTGTGCAGTCACTAAGGTCCCAAAGGTAATCCTACAAGAAAACATGATGGTGTCCTCCATCACTGTGTTGAGGTACTGTTAAAGTGCAGCAAAATCACCTATGAGGTACAGTCCAAGATCAAAACACTCCAAACAATAAATCTGTGTTTCTAGACCAGTGTGAGTAGTGCATTTTAGCTGTGCAATGACACAAAATGGTAATGACAAAGGGGCAAGGAATTCTATGCTTCAGGAAGGTGTTATGTATGTGGATAAAGAAATGAACAATGCTGTGAATCCAGCACTAATTCCACCCACAGTTTCAGCTCAAGAGTTTCAAAGTCCCTTTCAGCTTCATGCCTTGATTCCTTTTTTAATACATCAGCTGCCTTTAGCAGACCAAATGAAAAACAGCTTAAGAGCAAATATAAAAGACATAAATCTCAGCCACGAGTGAAAATACCAAACTGGTGAAAACTTGCTCTTCCATTATTTTTGAGTACAGCAGTAAGGAACAGATTGATACTGGGGTTGGGGGGGATGGTGGTGAAGGTGGGGAATAAAAGAACAATAAACAATACAGTCATCAGTAGTTTAACACAGCGCTGTGTCTTGCAATGGAAACATACTGTGAAACAGCTTGCGAGATAAGCTTCGTCAACGATAAGTAATTTTTATTCCGTTTGAGTGGCTGAAAACAATAAACATGATTAAATGCTTCAGACGTGCATTCAGAATTTAGACAAATGGCAAAGAGTTACAATGACTTTGCTTTTAAAACTACTCCGGGGAAAGACCTGGAAATTAACTTTATTGGTTTGAAATGTTACAATGAAACAGAAGTTCGTCGGGAAATTAAAAACTTCCCATTCGCCTGCCAGCTCCACGACTCTCCAGCCCAGAAACCAGTTTTGTCATCTACCGTTATTTACTACAATTACGGGTCCCAGTTTCCCACCTCACCATTTCCCCATTCATAAAGGCATTTCAAATGTGCCGGTCATGAACCTGAGCTTCCCTGGCGTGAAACGCCCTGGAAAACACCAAAGGAAGAGGTGGTTCTGGGGAGCTCCCAGTTCTGCGCTTGTCCTGCCGGCCCTTTGGGCTCTGTCGCCCTGTCCTGACCCAGCCGGGCAGCAGCTCCTGCGCCCACCTCCCTCCCACCTCCGGCAGCGCTCCCAACTTTCATTCCCGGCTGCTCCTGGTGACTCGGTGGCCGCGCACAACCCCCGATAAGAGAGCACTCCAAAACACGCAGATCGCGGGGGGCTGTGTGCGTGTGTCGGCTTTTTCCCTAAAGTAGGGGCTTGTAAAGGAGAGGCGCAGGAAGGCGCAGCGCCTCCAACGCAAGCGGTCACTGCACCCGCTCCCCTGACCGCGCACCGCTGCCCAGCGCCAGCAGCTGCTGGCCGGGGGCTGCTGGCCGGGGGCCAGCGGGCGGTCTCCAGAGGGTCCCCGGCTGCTGAGGGCGAGCTCTCCCCGCGCGTCCAGCGGCCCCTCCGCCCCGCTCCAGGCGCCATTTCCCCGCCGCTCCTCAGCGCGGCGTCCCCCGGCCCTGCCGCACCTTCCCGGGCAGGGCAGCGACGGCGCAGCGGAGCCGCATCCCTGTCCCCGGCCGGCTCCCAGCCCTCGGCAGGCTCCCTGCCCGGCAGCGGGGGGCGCTTCCCGAGGGAAGCGGGCACTACCCGCGACCCATGGGCGCTTCCAGCTGCGGGCCGGCAGCGGACGAGGTTCCCGAGAGCGGCGCATCCCAGGGACCCCCGGCACGGCGGGGGCGGCCGGGGGGTCTCGGCGGGGGGAATCCCGCAGCCGCATCGCATCTGTGGGTCCCTCCTCGGTTTTATTTTACTTGCCCCGCTGCGGGGGGTGGCGAAAGCGCCCCCAGCCCTCTGCCCCAGGGCTCGGCTGGGTGTGGGGCAGCCCCGCACCGCGCTCCCCCCGCAGCCGGCAACTTCCCGCGACTCGCAGGGGATCCCAGCCCTTTCCCCGCCTCGGAGGGACGGGAGGGGGGAAGGACGGCCAAAAAAAAAAAAACTTCCTTCGGAGAAAAGCTGCTCTTCCGTGCCTGCTGCGGGGAGGGGGTCCCCGCTCGCAGGAGGAGCGGCGCACCCGGCTGTGCCCCCGAACCCCGCACCTGCCGCCGCACCGCCCTCCGGACCGGCCGCGCACGGGAGAGGGGAGCGGCTCTCTCACCTGCCCCAGCGAGCCCTCTCCTCCTCGCATTCCTCTGCTCCCCATCGTGGGCGCAGCAGCTGCTGTTATTCCTTAGGATACACATGGCTCGTCCATGCTGGGAGAGCCGCCTTCCCGCGCCGCCTGCCCTCTCCGGCCCCGCCAGCGCGGCGCTGAGGCCAGAGGGAGGGGAAAAGGGAGGTGTGCGGCGGAGGAAAGCTGCTGATGAGGGGTCGGTCTCCTCCTCCTTCTCCTCCTCTCTCAGGGCTGGGGGTCTCAGCGCCGCTGTGCAGCTGGGCAGGGAGAGGGGGACGGGCGAGGAGAGGGCTGGAGGGGCTGTCCCCGCTCGGGGCGGGGGGCTGGGCGCGTCGGCTCGTCCCCAGCCTGTGCTCGCCTCCGGGGCAGCCCCCGTGTGCGAGCAGAGCCGGAGACCCCCCCCCGCTCCGCCCGCAGCACCGCGCTCAAGCACGGCCCGGGGGAATCGGTGCCAGGGGCTTCCCCGGAGCGGCCGAGCGCAGGGAGGGCGGTCAGTGGGTCAGGCAGGGCGGGGGTGCCCGCTGCCCACGCGTGGTGCCCGCTGCCCACGCGTGGTGCCCGCTGCCCACGCGTGGTGCCCGCTGCCCACGCGCGGTGCCCGCTGCCCACGCGCGGTGCCCGCTGCCCACGCGCGGTGCCCGCTGCCCACGCGTGGTGCCCGCTGCCCACGCGTAGTGCCCGCACACCGCCCCGCGAACGCGGCTCCGCCCGCACGGCCGCGGGGCTCCAGCCGGGCCGGGGGCCCTGCCGCCACCCCGCCACCAGTGTGCTGCTTTTCTCATGGCTTCTCGCAGTCACCCATGAAAATTTAATGAGGCATTTAGGGCTGTTACCTTCAGAGTCAATGGAGGAAGCATATTTAGCCTAATGCACTCGCTGCCGAGCCAATAGGTCTGTTGCAGGCGGATCAGAAGTCATGGAGAGACTCTCCTTTCAACACAAAATTCACGACCCATTAAACTTATTCTGTGATAACAGCTTCTTTACAAACGGAGACCCATAGAAAACAGAGGCTGTCATGCACTTCCCGAAAGGATTTACATACAGAGAGAAGTACATTTGCCAGGTTATTGCCATTTCACCAGTATTATCTCCAATCGATGCATAAAAGCAGCGCTGCTCTCGCTAACCGAGGTAAATGACTAAAAGAAAAGCTTTTTGCAGCCTCTAGATAGACCTGATTCACCCCCCGGGGCTGAGTGGCCGCGTCTCCCTCGGCTGACAGGGAAGAGGGCTCAGACCATTCCAGAGGATTGGATCTGATCAGGAATTACGAGCGAGATGGTCTGCAGGACACGCAGATACCCAACTGCTGATGGGCACCCCCCGGGATGACAACCAGGATGCTCACAAGGTGGAAAGAAGTCCGAAGGTTATTTTAGCTCCACCTGACAGGCAGGAGAGCTGAACCAATGTGGCAACGCATTTAACAGGGCAGGGAGCAGAGGGAAAGGCTGAGCGAACAGATTGATTGAAAGTACACGCACAGATCTCGTAACTTTCTCAAATATTATCAGTTTCATCTCCCTCAATTATTCTTTCTGCAGCACATTAGGTATTAAGCATAAAAGATAACGTCATGTAATAACCTTTACAATATAAAAAATGCAAAATTCAAGCCACATTTATAGAAGTAGTTGATGCAATGGAGCCTTTCGCTATAGACCTGTTGTCTTCATTTCAATTATTATAGAAATGAAAGGTCAGATTCTTAATTGAACCTACTAATTCTAATGTGAATTTTAAAAAATTAAGTTCTAGTAGTCAATTTCATTGCAGAAAAATTTTCCTATGGGTGAGAATTTCACCATCAAGAAGACATCAAGGAGAAATAAAGTAATTTTTTTTCATTAGGAAATAATAGACGGCATCCTTACAGAGACATGCTTGTCTATATGTAGTAGGTCCAATAAAATATTGGTGATCCTTAGTTTCCAAAGGCAAGTTTTTTGTTGGGGAAACAGTAAACGAGCTGCTCTTAGCCTTTGACCAATGCACAATAAAATCAAGTTTCATTTCTTGTGTTGCTGGCCTCACTTTACAGGAGGGGTTCTGGCAGTTGACTAAGAAGAGGAGGAACTTTGAGCCGTATAAAACTTCATTCCCATTTCTGAAATGAATGGATACAAGTCACACTTCCTAAAAATACTTTTTAAATATAAAAGACTACTAGCTCACAGCTTGTAATATGAATGCAAATGAACTTGTAATTATACTATGCAATTTTCTACTTTGAAAAAAATAAAACAACTATGAAAATAGAACAGACCTGAAGAGCAATATGCACTGCAGTTCTTCATTGTGTTCCTTCATTATGCAGGAGTTGCCATAAGCAATCTGCTCTGGTTTAATGTAAAATATTTTTTAGGCCATAACTTTGCAACACAAACTCTCACATGAGAACATGTATTTGGTCACAGTTCCTTCTCTCTGCTGAAAAACATGACCAAGGAGCCAAGGAACAAGAAATCTGGTCTGAAGACTGACAGCTTTGATTTGTTTTTATCTGTAAAGCTTATTTAAACTCATCATTCCTGTATTCTCCTTTCTGATGATGCACTGTGCCATCACCGATTATGGGATAAACCATTAAGACTTATTTAGTAAGATCTGTAGGTCAAAGATACCATTTCCACAGAACAGCTGGAGGAGCTGAAGATAACCTAAAAGTGTAGTTCTCAACTATTTTTCCAATAGTCACTTCTGCAGCTCTCAGTCACTTATTACCTGCTAAAAGAACCAGAGGGGAAGGAGGATCACCCGAGCTCCTGAGTGGATTTGTACTAACAGGACAATGGTTAGAAGCTATTCCTGTACACATCAGTTGAGAGAAGGATGAATTCAGTGTTACAATCAAGAGCATTGTACAAATTTTTAAAAGAATTGCCTCAAAACAACATTAAAATACCCACTACTGATACCTGTAGACCTGGATTCTAAGTAATTCGTTATACTACCCAATTTCAATAAGCACTGCAGTTGCTAGTAAACCACTGCACCCCACAGAGCAAAAATGTTTACCTGCAAATAAGAGATAATTTGGAGGATAATTATTGACAGTGAATTCGCTGATAATTCACAGTCAAGGTTTCTGACTCCCTAGGAAAAGAATAATCAAAAAACTTCCCAGTTTCACCTCAGAGGTAAGTTAATCAGCATCAGCATTGTCCAGCTGGAAGCCTGTAGGTTTCTCTCATGAAATGCTAAGGGAGAATGCACAGTGTAAAACCAGCATCATCCTGCAAAAATAGCAAACCACGGGCCAAAAACTCCATAGGGCTGTTGTCAGTGCACATGTGTAACAGCCAGTGGCATTAATGAGAACTGGGCATTCCCTGAGATGGAATAGGCCCTTACCTTCATTAAATTAATTAATTTATAGCAAGCTGTGCTGATTATTAAGGGCTACCAAATAATGGTACAGAGAAACTTTGAGGGATGTTTGAGAAGGAGCTTTTGGTGGTGCTTTCAAAGAATCTAGAACTGCAAGATACACAAGGTTACACTTTGCTGGATGCAAGTGGGATTTTTGGAGGGGCCATTCAAGATCAGAAAAGAAAATCAGCCATTATTTCTTTCACATCTTACTAAAATACAGCACAACGTGCAAACCCATCCCTTGCCAAGTGAGCTCTCAAGACATCAGCCTTCTCACAAAACCCCTCTTCACATTTACTGATCTATATTGTAGCCCACAGCAGGATCATCTTGATCACTCTGGAGATACTCTGTGTGAATAGTTCCTCACACAATAGTGATTTCAGTTTAATAAGTTCCTCTAAGGCAATTAGGCACTGACTGAAAATAGTATCTGCTGCATTATCAGTAACTATGGTAGCCCATCTCTTACAGCTGTAGCCACACAGTGAGCTCCTTCAGCCATTCAGCAGGAGAATTAATCATGATTTGATACTCATCCTCAGTCTTCTCAAAGGCAAAGAAACTCAGCTCTTTTATCCCACTAAAGATCTATTTGGATACTTCCCCAGAGATACCTCAGGTGACTGAACAGAATATGTTGCTGAACACTGCTCTTGGCCACCAAAAAGATCTGTGTAGAAGAATTGTGGTGGCTCCTCATGAAAAATCGGAAGCCACTCTCTTTTCTGCCAGTGACATACCAGGAAGAGGTTAGGATAATTCCTGCCCACACAGTGCAATCTGGCAGAAAATGCATTATCCCAAAAAATCACTGACACCTCTCTAGGAAAAGCCAGCATGTGGAAATACTAAAAATGGAATTAAGTCTTGAGTGTTCCAGAGATACATCAGTGGTTTCTGAAGTTAGATCTTCTACTGTATTGTGGCTTGGTCACAGGGGGAACTCTTCCTTTCATGCATCCCAACAAAGATTGCACAATCTTGTAGCTACACATGCAAAAAGGGATTCAGGAGCTTGGTTCAGATCCCAGCTTTGTCACTGATCTTGGATAAGTCAACCTATACTCATTTTATGTCCATCTCTAGCACACCTATGTCAGAGGCCTCCTATGAGAATTTCTCCAGGAGTGCCTGGAAAGACCCCAGAGAAAGGCAAGGTCAAACATAAAGCCTAATCATTGTTATATATGTGGCCATTCCTTCCACTTTGAGCTCTGGGAGGAAAAACAGAAACAGGATCTTGTCATTCTGTCTGGTAGCCCCTGTTATTCTCATTCACATATTCAAAATATTCCCAAACTAACCCTAATGCCAACACTTTCCTCAGCTGCAAATGAGCAGCTCCAGCAAATAGTCCAAGACTGCCCCTCCAAAATCAATTTATCTTGTAGTAGATGGCAGCAAATAGATGCCCATCCTGCCAAATAATGGAATTTGAAAAAGCACTGGAGATTATGAACCACATTATTTCCCAGATGCCCATGAAAGAGCCTGAGATTCTCCAAGAGCAGCCATCAACTTCTTCACAAATCCAAACTGCTTCATATTTCAAATCCTTTTTGGCAAGGTGCGTTTCCTTTCACAGCCAATTAACTGCAAACTAATTTAGAGAGGGTTTGCTTTTGCAAACATAAGTGTCAGGTTCCAACAGAGAACATGTTGCTAAGAGCATGATATATGCACACATTCTGAGTTCTGTTGTTCTCTCATTCCCCCCAGACACCACTGATGAGCCACACAGACACACCTCGGAATTTAATAAACTCCTTTCTAAGGGAACTTCACAGGTAAAGGAAATTTTCAGCATCCTGAAAGCCCACGTGTTCTGCATTGCCTTGCAAAGTGCTCACGCTGGCTCAAACACACATAAACTGACAGCAAAGGGGACCCACTATAGAAATTGTATTTCTACTATGAAAATACAGAAAATCTGCTTCACAGAGAATTCAAAAATTTGTCTTTACCCTGGGTTAGAGAGCAAAAGGGGGTTTGAAAGCTTTAAACTCTCCACTTCTCCAGAAAGAAAGCTTATTGCAGCTTGTTCTTAAGATTTTGTCTGTTTTAACAAGCAGCCAACACATTTAAGCTCTCTGATTTGGATAATACTGCAGCTTCTTTTTACTAAGTACATCTTTATCTTCATTATTTATTCATTTTCACATGTAGCTTTACAACTGAAAACTTCAGACTCAGAAGTTCCTAAAGATCTTGGCTGTTGTCATATTCCACAATTTTGACAGCAAAAGATCCACTTGCCATTGTAAAAATCATTTTTTGTTAAAAAGAGACAGATGAACATGGTATTTAGAGCTGCATTCCCCTCAATTTCTGCCAAAATAACAGGTATTCAGGAGACAGCAATTGTGTGGAGTGAATGTCCTCAACAAGTAAGGTTGTTTTTCATTTCCTCTTATGTCACATTACATTTTCCTCTTTATATTTCCTCTTAAATATTTAGACAGAGCAGAGAGTTTTAAACGTGTCATTGACACAAATAAATGTTTAGGCAGTCAGTCTACCTTGGGTTCAGCTCTTGTCAGATCTGATAAGTTAAATATCACTGGATCTGGCCAGTAATTGGATGGAAGACCTCTGAGGAAAACTCAAGTGCTGAAGCAAGCGCCACTGGTTACTCAGTAGGTGGTTTTTTAACCTCAGACTCATCCTGAAATATGCCCTCAGCATGGTATTATGAGCACTAGCTGAAAAAGGCATTTTCAAGTCAGATTTAATGTGTTATTTCTGTTAGGCACTAGAAAGGACTCCTGACACCTTCCTTTGAAAGTTGCTCAGCCCACTTTTGAGTTGGTTGAGCCCACTGCTACATAAAACTGTATCTGAAAGGATTAAATCAATTTTTCATCATTTTCCTGGTCATTTTAATAATAATTCATTTTTAAAACCTCTTGTTTAAATAGTAACTTATACATTTCTTTGCCTTTAATGCATAATTCCTGATCTTTCCCCTCTCCTTCTCATTATGTCTCTGAGTCCAGCTCATGGACATCCCTGCCCATTGGCAGAGGAGTTGGAACAAGATGATCTTTAAGGTCCTTTCCAACCCAAACCATTCTCTGGATACCAAAGCATTTATGTTTCCTTTTGCCATTTGAGAACCAACATCAGCATGTCCAAGCTTAGGTATAATCCCCCTTTAACAGCTGCTGATTATTGATTCTTTTGATTATTGACTGCTTCTTGATGACTTTACAAGAGCACGTGGTGACAGGACAAAGGGGGATGGCTTCAAACTGCCAGAGCACCGGGTTAGATGGGATATGAGGAAAAAATGCTTCCCTGTGAGGGTGGGCAGGCCCTGGCACAGGGTGCCCACAGAAGCTGTGGCTGCCCCTGGATCCCTGGAAGTGTCCAAGACCAGGTTGGACAGGGCTTGGAGCAAGCTGGGAGAGTGGAAGGTGTCCCTGCCCAGGGCAGGGTGGTTGGAACTGGAAATAATCTTTAAGATCCCTTTCAACCCAAACCATTCAATGATTCCATGACAGTGGAACTGATAGGGACAGGACCTCTCCACTCTCCAGGCTGTGGGATCCATTTGGGCCAAGCACTGAGGAATTCTGGGGGGCTGCTTCACTTGCTGATAGACCCAGGACTTCCCCACAAGTGGCTCAACCAGCTCAATACAAGATCTCAGCACTTCTGGGACCCCTGAAAAGCACCATGAAATTCATGTCCAGGTCAAACCACTTCTGGGATGCCAATTTTGCCCTTGTCCAGCATGGAGGCTGGACCCTGGAGCTCCCAATCCCCAGGCACTCTGCACAGTGAGGCTCTGCACAAGCCTGGAAGCCTCAGCTCCAGGCTGCATGCCAGAGTTCAGCCAAACATATTTGCCTAAGTTGATATTTCTGTAATACATTTCAAAACATGACAAATCATTACTTTCTGACGTTTGCTATTCATATTTTTTTTTTTTCTCTTTACGCTTTCCAGGCAGGAATGGAAATTGCAAGTGCCACCATAGCAACTCAATGCAATAATATAAATCTTCAAATAACAATTTAAATGAAAGATGTTTGAAGTATTTTTATTTTGTAATAAATTTATAGATGTCAACTAGATCAGGGCTTCCTTTCTAAAGGGGTTTTGCTGTTTATCTAAAAAGACAATCCTTCACTTGAAAGAGTTTGTAATGTTAGCCTGAGACAAAACACTGAGGTTTAAAAGAATATCTCAAATACATTCTATTTATTTATATTAGAAAACTACTCACTGGAACTCAGTGAAGTTTAGATTCCTAAATGTCTATGTCTTTTTTCATTTCTGGCTTTCTTATTCACATTTAATAAGAAATTACAACAGAACCAAGACAGAATCTATACAACCCAGTTATGGAGTCCTCATCCTCTGCCACAAAACCAGGATAACTTCAAAGATTGTTAACAAATGGGATTTTTAAAAGACTGGCAGTTGTCATATGCTTATGGTTCTGCTTGAGACTACACAGCAAATACACAGAAGAGATTAGAGTTTTTCAGATATGTGGCTCCTGCAGCTAAGCTGGTATTTCTCCACATCAGGGTAACACTCAGTTGGGGAATACAGTGCCTCCCCTTCAGCTGAACATGAGGGCCAAGTTCCAGTTTTAGATGCTAAACACACATCAGGACAATTTTTGGAAGGCTGACTTTCACGTGTATTGTGCATTGAAGACAATCTCTATGCCAACCTCTGACAAAACTGCCCAAACCATCAGCATCAGGATCCAGAGAAGTTACATGGAATCAAGGTTACACACAGAATAAAAAGAAATCTGAGGTATTGTTAAGTCAAATAACTCATTCCTTTCTGATTCCTTCATTTCTCGTCAACATCTGCCTAAGTGTATCTCCTTCACAATGAGTTTGTTTCCTCAACATAAAAATAAATTTGAAGAAGAACACCAAGATGCTTCTGAAAAGCCCAGAGCAGGGAAAATCCATATTGTTAAAAAAAACAAGGCTTTTGATAGCAAATATTTTCACTCAGGACTTAAATATATCATAGACATGGTCTTTAGGAAGGGAAAAAAAAGTCCAAATTAGATTAAATAGCTAGTGAGTTCCAAAGACCTATAGCAGCCAGCTGAGTACTTACACTCTGCTGAAGTACCAGTCTTGGGGAGTGACAAATGTCAATAAATAACCCAGCTCAGGAGTGGGTGGTAGGCAAGACTAGATCCATCTGGCCTGTTGATGAGGAAGGAGGAGAGCTGTAAAATGCACGGCTCTGGAGTGTGACCAGGAGCACATATGCCAGGAGGAGAAAATGGGAGAGTGCAGCAGCCCCCCCAGCCTGGTGCCCTGGTGGGAACCCCAAATCTGTGGGAACGTATGCTCCAGCCCTGCCTGGTGCTGTCCATATTTGTGCTGGGGATGCAATCCCCCTGAATCCAGCTGGGACTGGGTACAGCACAGTTCCTGGGAAAATCTGCTGGAATTAAAGACAAGTTGCTAACATTTGTATGCAGGTAGCCATAAATCCACCCTCCCACTTTTGCTGCTCTGGGAACATCTTCCTTTCCTGGTCCACAGAGGGTTTTTGCAGCCTGCCTGACACACCTACTGCCTGCCTTGCCTCTGCCACAGTCTGGGATCTGAATCCTCCTGCTATAGAACACTGATTTGCTACACCCCCCCAAGCTGAGCTCAGGAAGCATGGCTTTTATATGTGTTTTGATGAGCCATCAACTATTTTAGATACCATTCATGCTCACCAACAGATTCTGAAATGAAACAAAATCTGCCTCTCATCACATGCACAACAGGATATAACAGATGTCACAGAGAAACCAAGTAATAGCAGTTTTCATGGTTGGATTCAACAATTACTTCTGCACTCCACTCTGAGGCCTCTTGCCATAAAGCCCAATAAAAATAAGACACCTGCCCCCAGGAGTCCAGTGTAAACTTGTATAAACAAAGTGTGGCAAGGCCCAAGCCTGAAAAGCATCCAGATACACAATTTTCACACTGAAAGCCACCCCAGTTAGGTTATACCAAATCATGAATGCCCTGGGTCCTGTTGGAGCAAAGAAGGATGTTCACTGCTGGAGAAAGAGCAGAACCACTGTCCCTTCTGGGAAGAACAAAGCACACTGTGCTCGTGTTTGCACTACAACCTCACCGTCCTCAGCAGTATTTGCTGTCAGGAGTGGTGCTCTCTTGGAAATTCCACCACTGGCCACTTGCAGCCACTGTGAACACACTGTAAGCCCCCTCCCCTCTCTTACAAAACAACAGAATTTGGCAGCTCCTTGCCAAACCCTCTCTAGATGAAAAGCCCAATGAGGATCCTTTTCTTCGGCTCATTGCACAGGAGTTGTACATGGCTTTTCTGTCCCTGTGTAATTTTCTCCTGCAATGTGTACTCAAGGTTAAAATGCTGTCCTTTTTCCTTGGTGGTATCTGTCACTGAACTATCAAAGTGTGCATGTTAGAAAGGCTGCCAAGTGGAGGGCTGAGTGAGGCACAGACAGACCTTTGATGCACACTGTGACCTTAGTGCATTCCCTTTAAACTGAAAAAAAAAAGGAAAAGAGCCTCTTCTCTTCCCCATTTGGGGGCAGAAGGACATTAAGCAGCACTTTGGGTGCAGTAGCCCTCACAATTACTGCAATTATTACAGCACCAAGAGGCTCCAGCCGAGCCCACAATCCCTTTATGATGAGTGGTGTAAGACACAAAGCAAGGGAAAAGCCTTATCTCAGAAATGCATAAACTAAACACAGCTAAAAAGGCTGCTACAAAAAAATCCTCACCCCTGTTTCCATCATGAGGAATAAATGATCTTTTCTCCAAAATCCCAGTGAAATCTGTGACAGAGTCAGGGGGAAGGAGCCAGGTCTCTGCTAGGCTGACACCTCCACTTCCCAATGACACACCTATGACAATTCCTCATCTCCCAGGTTCTGCAGCTCTTTGACATCCTGCACGGCCTTTGAGGAGACTTTTAAAGCAGGAAATCCACATTTACAAAGCTAATTGCATACACAAGCCTTCTGGGTTAATGGCATTGTGTTAGTTTGTGTTTACCACAAAACAAGGACAGAGAAGAAAACGAGAGGTTTTGGACAGCACCGATGTTACCTGCAGGAAATGTTCAGGCCATACATCTGGCACCATTTCCAACTTCTGTTTTCTCCCCATTTTGCATATCCAGCTGGGAATGTCCATTTTACTATCTGTTCACCTGGCCCAGTGCTTGGATACACACTGTGATTTAAACATCACCACAAAATAGACCATTAAATCTCAAACATGACTTAGAGCACGGATTAACAACATTCATATGGGAACTATCTCATTTTAGCTAAAAGAGAGTAGGATTAAATGCAATTAAGAGCTCCCAATGATGTAATAAAACCAACTAAAAAAAAGTCAAGGCAAGTGGGCAAGAAGCAATCACTTTTCTGTCTAGAAACAGTAAAATAATGACAGTCTGATTGTTCATAGGGTCGACAAGGCCAAAATGTGCAGAATGACCTTCATTAAGTCATACTTTGTACTTCTGCTGGGGGACTGTTGCATCTGCTCCTTTCGATTTGGCTTGTCTGAGTAACAAAGCTCCCAGCAATCATCCAAACCTCATTTGGAGCACCTGTGAACAATTCATTATATTAATATAACAGCAGGGGAGGAGTGCAGATACTAATAAATAGGTTGTTGAGCAGCTTTTGCTGCCAAGGTTGCTTTACCCAGCATGGAAATGTCCCCTCCACCCAAAAGCTGTGGAACTGCAGGGAGATGCTGGGCTGGGTTGTACCACGACTCATCAGAACACACATCTGGTGCTAGAGAAGCATGTAAATTAATTTTGCCTTTCAAAACAGTTGACAAATGTGTGTCTAATACTTCTGAGGGACTGCAGCCTGATTTGAAACAGTTTGTTCTCAGTTAACATAGAACAAATGTTCTCTGGCTAAAGGTGGCTACGAAAGGCATTTGGTAACGATTTGTACCAGCTGGGCTCCTCATTACTTTGAATAGATTTGTGTAAATCAGCACATAAAAATAAACAAGTGGTCAATACCTTTAATTGCATTTGGATGTGCTGCAGTAATAGCAAATATCAGAACTTTTGCATTTGTCCTCACATTTTGCAATTCTAGAAAATAGATTTTTTTTTTTTTTAATGGAAAGAGCAGCAAAAAGATTTTGCTGTTAACATCTATTTAGTCTGGTTTCACTTAGTCACATTTTGCAAATGTCAGTGAAAAGCAAAGGTCAAATGGGAAAAAAACAGTATGCTATGGATCAGTACAATTACAGAGTGCAGAGTAGCACAGGGTTATGGAATCAGCTTGGGAGGAAAAGATATCTGCAATGTTGGATAGACACAGGGCAAAATCCTGCCCATGGAGCAGCACAGCTAACATCTCAAAGTAGTAGGAAAAAAATATACTGTTTATGTTACTGTACTTTAAGGTATTTTTCCAGAGAAACAGAGGAGAATGTCAGGTTTTCAATTCATTGCTTCCCTTTTTTTTTAATATTTGGACAGCTTTGGAACAGCCTTGGTTTTGCTCAGTTTGCAGGCCAGAGCTTCCTTGCTGCAACCACCCCTGGAAGTTGTCCAGCTCACTATGCATAAAGTACCTAAAATCCTTTGTATCTCTCTCTTGTACTTTTTGTCTCTGTTATTCTGCTGGGTGTGTGAGCTGCCCAGAGCAGCTGTGGCTGCCCCTGGATCCCTGCAAGTGTCCAAGGCCAGGCTGGGCAGGGCTTGGAGGAACCTGAGATAGGGGAAGGTGTCCCTGCCCATGGCAGGGGGTGGAACAGGATGGGCTTTAAAATCCCTCCCAGCTCAGACCAGTCTGGGATTTTGTGATGATTCTAATGCACACTCAAATCACTTGAAGGGAATGTGAAGTTAATAATTATAAAGCATTCTGCCCTTATAGATTTGGCAGAATGTTTGTAACTCCTGTTCTGGCAGGCACACAGATTCCACACCGTGGTGCCTCAGACAGTGGAACTGGAACAGGCACTGCCCCCTTCTCATCCCTTTACATGAGGAAGTGAAAATTATAAAAGGAAGGATGCCACCTATATCAACAGCCAGAAAGGAAGAACATTTTAAACACAGAATTTAAGACAATCAATAAACTTTATATCAATATAACAGAGTCAACAACATAACTCTCCTAACAACACAACCTCACATTTTCTATGTCACCGTTGACGTGCATTAAAGATTATTTCTCTCAGCCAATTTTCTCTTCACAGCAGAAGCTTTTTATCCTGTAAATACATTTGTTGGTTTCTCAACATCCAATTACACATGTACAGAAAAGCCATAAAGATATCCAAGTTATATATTTTAATTCTGATGAATTATTTTAAACTTAGCAGCCATAAAGTATCTACTATTACCTCTCTGCTGGCATTGATTTAGCAAAAATTGGTAATTGTCATGCTGCTTGTGGGGTATCAAATATAAACATTTTTACATTTACTATGAAATCCTCTCCAGCAACATGAAATTGAAGGATAGAGAAAAGTGCTATTACAGAAAACCAGGCTAATTTTTATAATTCTTTTTCTGTAAGGGATGATCATTTGAAACCTTTGAGCTGAAAGGAATCACAGGGCACAAGCAAGCTGAGGGATTTTCAGTAATTGTATCTTTCACATTTATCTTCTGCATAGATAGCTATGAAATAAATACTGCATGTGAGCAAGTGTAAAAATGTACTTGAGGTGCTTCTGTTAGATGGAATCTCATCCTCCTGAAATTGCCTTTCCCATGAAAGATGCCCAGTGACAACCAGCAGTTTAACTAGCTGGGGATATATACAGTCAGTTACCCCTCAGCCTTAAGCTGTTATCTGATTTGTCCCATAAAGCAAAATATATGAGGGACATGATCCAGTGTGGGGATAATTTACAATAAACATAACTTACACTGCAGGGAAAATGAGTTCCTGTTGGACCATCCCACAGCAGGATCAGGTGTGGAAGAATCCACCCAATCTGTCCAAAACCTTTTCTTGTTTTTATTCCTTTTGCCCATAAGCACAATTAAACCCAGTGGGTTTGGTCAGATGGCTTTTAAATTACTTATTCTAGTGAAGCCTGCCAAAACTTCTGTTTTCTCCCCCTTTGAAAGTACAATGTGCATTATTTGCTGCAGTGGCAAGGCAGTACAATCACAGTGTTCTGTTCTCAGCCCTTCCCTCTCAATCTTTACAGAGCATTTTTTCACCACTGTCTTTTTAGGTTTCTTCTCAGAACGAGAGAAGCTGTGATTGATGAAGAGTGGAATGTATTCAAATGACTTTCAAAAATCATGAAGTTAAAAGCCATCAGGACTTCTGAATAATAGTTCCTAAATATGTTTACATTTTAACAGGAATTAACTCACATCTTGATTAGAAGATAAAAGGAAATAATATTACTTTATAGGACTTTTTATAGTTAGTTACTTTCTCAGTGAATGCAGACACTGTCAAGTCTTAGCTGTGTTCTGGAGTTATGTAATTTTGTGCATATTAATCATCACTTGAGATGACCTGCACCCCTTTAGGGCTATAAGTATTGGGAGAGAACATCTTCATGTCACCTGCCTTCTCAAATAATGGCCATAAATTCAAATGCAGAGGTTCTGGGGTGACTTTCTTCACCTAAACTTGTGCTTGCATCAAGGAATTTTGAATATATAAACCCACACACTGTGAAAAAATACACAAATTGTGGGTTTAAGACCCAAAGGTCCACTCTTTGTCCCACTAGATACTGGATAAACTAGTCAGGAAGACCTGTGCCCAGAGGAATTATCATCCAAATAATTGGTATTCTCGGGCTGCAAGGGAGGCTAGGACAGGTATTTTGAGAGCAACAAGTGCATTTTTCTAAGTTGTGGCTCCTGAATGAAGAAAAAAGAGCTTTGTGAGGTGATGAGGTGAGGGAGGGAAGCCTGGATGGGGAGAGCACGGAGAGGAAGGCACACTGTGGGAAAGCTGAAATGGGGATGCAGGGCTGGGGGGACAGAGCCAGGACAGGTCCCACACAGCTTCTGTGGGTGGGAAACATCACCAACTCCAGCACAGGCAGGAGTGGGCACAACAAATTCATTATTGCCCTAAAAACCAAGCATATCCAAACCAGCTTTTGATTCTGACCACGGTCCTGATTTACACCATTCATGGGTCTCTAAGCTCTATGGTTTCCTATCATTAGGCAGACTTTTTGAAGAGCACAAAAAACCCCCAAAAAACAAAAAATTCCAAACCTGAAAAAACAAACAAACAAACAAAAAAAAAACCAAGGCCAAAACAACAACAAAAAAACCCCAAACCAAACAAACAACAAAAAACCCCCACCAAAACAACAACAACAAAAAAAAACCCCAAAACCAAACCAAACAAACAAAAAAAAAACCAAACCCAAACAAACAAACAAAACCCCAACCAATAAAAACCACACCAAAACAAACAAACAAACAAACAAACCACCCCCAAAGCCACCACAGGAAATTGGAAGAATTTGGCCATAAATGGGTTTGTAGAAAAGTAACTCCCTTAAGCTTTCCCAAGCTTTCCCCTTATTGTCTTAAGTTCACTGCAAACACACTCTGAAATTTCATCTATTCTCATTGACCATTTCCCTCTGGCTTTCTTGTGTTGTGTTTATTTTTATTATTTCTTAATTAGATTACAAACACTTTCTACAGAAACAGCAAAACACTGCCTCTGGTTCCTGGTAACAGTAGATTTTAAAAGTATATTAATTCAATGTTTTAATTTCAAGCTGAATGCAAATTAAATTAATCTTTCAACAGAGACAGTAACTTGTCATTTTCCTCAGTGCTTTGTCTCGTGCAAAATTTGTTCAATATTTAAAAAGCCATTTTTAAACAAAATCGGGCACTGATTTCAGAACAAGCCTTGTTAGCTTGTGTTATTCCAGGTCTGTAATGGGTGGGGGGGATGTCATCAAAACAGTTTTATCATGTTCCAGTCACTGCTCTTGGTACAGCCTCACAGGAAGTCTTGCAAGCAGTTGGAAAGAACATTTCACCTCTCTTGTGTGGCACTGCCTCACTGCTGGCTGGGACCACGGTCTTGTCACCAAGATACTCTCACAAACATATTCCTGACTTCCCTTAGTCAAAGAGCTTCCACCACAAAAATTTGTTCCCTACAAAGAGCTGTGGGGTGACTGGTTTTGGCAATTAGTTCTTTCTCACACTGCAGCAGTTGCCAAAAAATAAAAGGTGGAGGATGGAGGGAGCGCTGCTGATGGCTCGCTGTTTGGCCAGTGACCTCTCCGTGCCCAGGGAGGTGTCCCTGATCCCCCTGGGACTCAAAAAGGGCAATCAGTGCCAATTGCTCATTAACCTTCCCCACTGCTGGAAATCTACCGGCAGGGAAAACATCTTTATGAGAGCAGAGCCAGGGAAATGGAGGTGCAGGGAGTGGCGTGAAGGGTCACGCATCTTCACCATCAAGAAACTAAATGAAAGGAAGGGTGGATGTTACAGGATTTTAGTTTTTCCAATAGCATCACAAAAAGAACATATTCAGCACAAAAATAACACATTTTCCACAGGACCTATTTACCCCCAAGACCAGAGTCCCTTTCTCCTGACAGTTAAATGATGAAGACATTTCTCTTTCTTATCTTTTATTTTAAGCCATTACTTGTTTGCTGTTCAGGACAGCTCTGAACGATTTCAGCCAGCACTGCCTGGAAAGGTTTGTTGTGACACCTGATACTCAGTGTCAGCTCTGTGGGGAGAGAACAGAAGCAACCAGTTTTTCTCAGAGGTTTTCTATGTCCTGAGTCCTTAAAAATAATGTTAACTGTGAAGCTTAAATCAGCACTGTCGGGGGCACCCCGTGTTCCTCCTTCCAGAGCAGCCCAGGGCTGCCAGAGGTATTACACTGCTCTATTGAAGCCTGCTGTGAGGTAGAAATACTGCCCTGGAGTTCATGACTTTGTAGCTGTAAAAAAAAAAAAAAGCATGACTATCAGATCTTGTTATACCACCTCATGCACAGCTCAGTGGAAAGAGAAAATCCAATACAGGACTCTGTGGACCAAGAAATCCTAGGAAAGGTATTTGTGGAAGAAGAAAAAAAAAAGCCAAAAAGCAAAAGCCAAACAAGGTGGGAAGAGCAGGTTTAACTTCCCATCTGCACAGTACAGACACTTTCAGTTTACATCCTTATGGTCCTTGTGTGACTGACACAACAACTAATTTCCCTCAGGCTTGCCCTCCCTACAAGTTTTTAGCTGTGCATGTTAACCTGCACAACGTGGCTCATTAAGAACACTGCATTTGTTGGAGGCTGTGGAGAAATCAGTCTGCCTAAAACATTTTTTGCAAAGCTTTCACAGATCTGGGATGAAAATTTTCTGATCAAAATATATGAAAGAGACTGAGATAAGAGAAGACCAGGTTTAAGCTCATGCCCTCACTAATTCAAGCATTCCATCTCTCATTCCCCTGCCCTTCAGCTCAATGAATATTTATTGTTACAAAGTGGAAGGGCTTTAAACAGGAGAGATCAAAAGCCACAGAACAAACCTGCAGCCCCGTGGCCGAGTCCCCTTCCACAGATGGACAGGAGGACAAGTCAAAAACCCTCTGCCAGTTCTGTGCCCACCCAGCTGCTCCAGGGGTGCTGCTCCCCATGGCATCTCACAGGAGCTGGGAATGGGAGAGAGCTTCTGATTCTTGGCCATTACACCTGCTATTACTCAATGTTCACGTTGTTATTAACCAACATTTGCATTTTTAGAGCTGCACGTCTGCCCTTGATGCTCACCTCCCCTGCTACCAGGCTCGGTAGGAACAGTTCAGGTATCCCCTCTCCTTTCCCTTGATGGTGTTTCCCATTGAAGGGGATGTTTCAGAGGTGCTCACTGTACACAGGACACCAATGTCAATATTATCTCAGGTTATTTTTATGTTTGCTCTGAGTGGTAGTGTTGCCAGGAAAGCCATCAAGCAGGATTTCACACCTAATTACAGCCTGGGAATGAGGTTTGATGACTCGCAGAAAATATCAGGAGATTGATCTGCTACTGAAGAAATAAGGCCTGATTCTAACAACTTTTAGAAATGAAACTAAGCATTCACTCTGCAGGACACATTTGATTTAATTTTAACACAGACCTATGAGTGACACTACAAACACTTCATTTGTTAAAATATTAATACAAATATCTGCACATAAGGAAGAAATAATTGGGTGGTGGCTTTACCTTCTGACAGAGGAAAAAAAGCTCATTTAAAATAATTCTATTAATTCCCTCAGAGTGGCCTTGTAAGTTAGTTACAAGGAACTCATAGGTCACACAAAAGTGCAATGATAAAAAATGCAGGTACTGTGAAACATTTATAAAGTGAAAGTATGAGGGAGTATGTTGTTCAGAATCTGAAATGACATTTTGGCATGGAACAGATCTCCCACAGGGCAGTTTTGAAACTTGCAGAAATTCTTAAAATGACATCTCTCAAAATGAACAAACATCAAACGCGCTGAAGTCGTTACCTCAAAGTGCTTCCCTGATAAGTCAGGCTGGGAATATGCTAAAAATAAAGCTGCCCAGTTTTACAGCTGCCAGGAGCAGCGTGCCAGGAGCTGGGACCCTGGTGAGGGCTCCCCACACCGTCCCTGCTCCAGCTGGATTAACTCAGTTTATTTGGACAGACAAGGAGGAGCACAGCGGGGAAATGCATCCACAGAGGAGAGGGAAAGGCAGGGATACACCGTGGATACACCATGGATACACCATGGCTACACCGTGGAGAGGGCCAGGTGCTGACATGAGCCAGCACAAGCCATCCACAGGTGAGCTCTGACCCCAAACAGCTCCCAGAAGGTGACAAGAGTGGCATCTCAGCCCTGGGACTGCCAGGACAGCACACACCTGCTTTATGTGCTTAGTGACACAAAAAGCTCTCTCAAAATGCTAAATTTATGCTATTGAGGTTCTTTGGTTTAAAGAGAAAACAAGAGGGCAGAAAATGAGTGGTACAATGCAGGCATTTATCCATTCATTTAATAAATTCTGTGAAATTGGGAAAAGCCCAACTGTTAAAAGGAAATTCCTCTTTGTGCAATGCATCATTAACCCACGGACCCCTCTTCCCCAGCCCTTGTTATACATTAAAGCATAGCAGGACAAGATGGATTTGCTGCTGCTCTTAGGTTTGCTATGTTTCTTTTCTCTCCTCAAAATGGAAAACTTGGGGAGAAACCATAATGTGACAGGAGTCTGCCACTTGCAGGTACAGTGCAACAGTTCCTCTAGCTGAAGGAGAGTTCCCAGCCATGCCCCAAAACAGAAGAATAAATGTTCCATGGCTTTCACCCACCACTGATCTTCCTTTAAATGCACAGATGCTTTTGCATTAATTTCCTTAACTACTAAAGATACAAGCAAAATTCTGCCTTCTTTCCCCAAATAAGAGGTTTACTGAAAGTAAGACCTCTAAACTCCAGCATGCTGGAGCAATGCTTTGCATGAAATTCACTATTACAAACTTGTAGAAACATTTCTGTCCTTTTTGGCCCCTGATTCTGAGAAAAGCTGAATTACATCACTGCATCCACCTCAATCCCTTCTCCATCACCAGAGGTGCTATCCATGATGATCTGTAGGCACTGTGACCATTCAGTCATTCCATCTCGTTCTGCTACAGGAATTTGGGTTGATTTAAACATGTGTAAGTAGCAGCTGAGGGGTTTTTTCCCTCCTCTGTGCACTTCCATAAATCCAGGTTAGGAAGCAGCCCTGCACTCACCTCCTTGCACTTTGCTCTGCCACACAGCAAAGGAAAAGCAACCAAAACCTCACACAAAAACCTGGACTAGCCCCTTGTCCACAGAGAAAGGTAAAGAGCTCCACACCTTTGGACACTTCTTTCCCACACCATTTCCATGCGCCTGAGAGGGATTTTCATGTCGTGGTTGCAAGGCTGGTTTTACCCAGAGAGGCCACGAGGGCTATTCCTGACCAAGCAGCTCTGCAGGAGTATTTCCCCTGCAATCCCAGCCTGCACTCACTGCAGGCCATCCAAGACTGGCCCTGAAGGAAGGGATTGCTCATTCCCTTACAGACTGTTCCAGGCATTATGGAATACAAGCTTTCCACAAGGGTTTATTAACCTCTGCAGAAGAGAACACGTTATTCCATTTTGTAGACAAGAAGCCAATAAAGAGGTTGATTTAGGCATTCAAAATCAGTGCTTAGCTCTTAAGTGTGTAATCCAAAGCACAAAGGGCTAGAGTCTACCAAGAGAAGGTCATAAATATTTTAGGGGACTTCTTACTACAAAACCAACCAAACAACAATTTTCCTTGCTTCACCTCATTTTCAAAAGCCAAACTGTGTTGCAGGAAAATTCTTCCCACTCCCCAAAGTCAGCTGGAGGCAGACACTCACCACAGACAGATAAGTCCAGCAGGTAAAAGACAGGATATATAAAGATTTTGCTTTCAGTTGTTCATATCATTGGAGATATAGAGGAAAAATCAACCTTTTGCACAACAGCAGGACTGGGGCGCTCATGTCCTAGTGAGTAAATGTTTTCTTTGCAGTTATTTAATTCAGATTTATACCAGTAAGGAAACTTAATAGAAAGAAAGAGAATCAGTGCCCATGCAACATCTTAATTTAGAGGGACAAATGGTAACTGCATCAGGTGTTACTTCACATATTTGTGGGCTTTTAGCACACCCCAATGTGTAATTTTTCAGCTGGAGAAATAGGGGTGCAGCTTCACAGGAGTCAGTGAAGTTGTAACAGTCCAACTAAGGATGATGGAGGGAGCTGTATACATATTTTCCTCCTTCTTGCTTGCTTTCATAATTTCATCATTAATTCAGCTTTCAGAACTTGGGCCCTTGAACAAGGGACTGCAAAAAATACAGCAACAAGCAGCCCCTATTTGCTTATCAACCTGTCCTACTAATTGCCTGATTTTGCCTTAAGCAAACAGTAAAAATGTGATTTTGCACGTTTTCCCTGTGTTCTTAACCACAAATTGAAAACATTTGTAACACGCTGCACATAAGAAATGAGCTCCCAGTCCACTGTGGATCTTGGGTAGCTCCACAGGATCTGCTGTGGCGTGAGAGACAGAGCAGAAGTGACTCCACAACCAAAATCCTGCTGTCTCCTCAACACAACAAAGGGCAGATGAAAGGCTTTGAGCCCTTTCAGCTTAGACAGTACAACACACAAATCACACATAACTAGGCTGACTTAACTTCGCTCTAAATTCAATGAGGGTAATGAATTTTTACATCTTCTCTGCTGTTAGTGACTTGCATGTAATAATCCCAATAACATTATCACAAATTCCTATGATACTACAATATTAATGGAAATGTAAAACTAAACTGCTAAAACTTAAAACCGATTAATAAAATATCCCGTCAAATAGATTCATTTCACTTCCTAAAGCAAAGAGCTTCACTTGATCTCAGAGCATTAGCTATTTGAAATGCTAAAACATTTTTCTTTCAGTTGTAAAAGATTTTTCCACAGGCAAGAACTTGTTTGTCACTACTCACAGCCTTCCCACAAAAAACAAGAATCCTGCTCCATTTCCTTGCTTAAGCACTGGAGTGTCTAACAAGAAGAGTTAGAGATTATTCCAGTGAGTTAATTTGGCTTCAGAAATGGTTTGGAAAGAGATGCTCTCTCTAGTTTTCTCCTCTGTTTGGGGAAATCTGACCTGCCAGTCAAAATTAGGATCTCTGATAGTAAGGGCAGCATGAGGAGACCTTCACTCCCTTCTGCTTAGTCTGGAGGGAAGAGCAAAAAAGCAAAATTGAAAAGAGTTCCACAAGTGAAGCCTCAGATGGGGACTTTCTCGGATTTGAATATCTCAGTTCAATCTAAATCTGTGCAGGCCTCATTGCAGGTGACTTGCCATGGAAACTCAAATGCGAGTTCAGCAGAAAAGCCAGTTTGAAGCAGGGAAGCACCCAGCACATCCTTGTCAACACCAGGAAAAAAATACAAACATACTTCTCCTGCTTCTTCTCAGGTTTCCAACAAATTGAGCCCTTGGTACCTTCCCTGGGGACACCAACAGGAAGAGACCTCCTAAAAGACTGGGAATTGTGATCCTGGTTCAGGCACATCCGTGCTGGGTGCCACTGGGGACGGGCACAGCGCTCTGCCAGGCATCCAGCTGTGTGTCACACTGCCAGAGGGGCACACAGAGCTGTGGCAATGGCAGTGACAGACATCTCCTCTCATCTCCCAGCCAGCAGAAGGGTGAGTCCCAAATGGGAGAGCAGCAGAGAGACCTGGGGGCCTGTAGGGTCTGACAAGCCCCTGTCCTGGCAGGAAGCCCTTGTTTAGATAAAGGGAACTGCAACATCTCCAGATGTGGGGTCTGACAGGCCCCTGCCCTGGCAGGGAGGCCTGGAGATAAGGAGGTGGCACTATCTCCCTCCCGGCCCCTCTTGGGGAAACAAAGAGCCTTTTTAGTTAGAAAAGATAGATCCAAGATCCTCTAGGAAACTCTATGTAAAATACCCAAATACCCATTGGTTTCTCACCCTTGCACACCCACCTCTGTACCCCATAAAAGAGACCCCTCTGCCCCGAGTTGGGGAGGATCCGTCTCTGGTCACCCTTTGTGGGAGATGGAAGAACAAAGCTCCTTCTGCGGCACCACCAGCAGGGCCTCTCCTCTCTCTGTGCGGGCCTGGCCCTGGGGCTTTGCCTTGCAGAGCAGAGCTGAAATCACTGCTGAATCCCTGAGAGCTGATGGCTGCTGAGCCAGGCACCTCTGCAGGCACCCCTGGCCGAGGGCTGAGAGAAGCCACGGCCCCCTGGGAGACGGTTCCTGACGGGATCACCTCTGCAGAGGGTTCCTGACGGGATCACCTCTGCAGAGGGTTCCTGACGGGATCACCTCTGCAGAGGGTTCCTGACGGGATCACCTCTGCAGAGGGTTCCTCACGGGATCACCTCTGCAGAGGGTTCCTCACGGGATCCCCTCTGCAGAGGGTTCCTGACGGGATCACCTCTGCAGAGGGTTCCTCACGGGATCACCTCTCTGGGTTCGCTACGGCTTCTGGGGTCTGAGTCTCTGACCCCATCCAGCCCGGGCCGGGAGAAACCCCCCACCAGCTTAATAACTTTAGGGGCCCAGCTGCAGTGAGTGCCCCCAGGAACCTCCTCTGCTCCGTCTGTCCCACTGAGGCTCTGTGCTTCTGGGAACACTCAGAAAACAGCAGCCCTCCTCTGTGGAAGCAGAGAGAACGGAGAAACCTCCAGCTCTGCCACAGCACTGCCACTCCCACAACAGGGGGAGATGCTCTCAGGCCACCCAGACTCCAATGAACCTTCAGCTTTCAGACCTCAGCACGCTCAGCAGAGACATCCCCTGCCCTCACTCAGCTGCCACCCTGCAAATCTTCATGAGCAGTTTGGACTTTGGAAAGGTCACTTCAGGCCCTCTTTGGCCACTGAGGTGCACTTTGGTCTCCTGGGCTTTAAAAGAGAGAGGAGAAAGAGCTGCTCACACCTCCATAAAGCACAGCTTGCATTTGGAGATGTCCAACATAAAACCACCCCCAGGGGTTTCTCTGCTTTCACCAGAAGCCTCTTTGTTTTGTAAGCTCCATTATTATGGTGCTACTAAAATGTTTAATGATTTAAATAGCACTCCTGAGTTAAGCCAGATGCTTTCACTCTCCAAGTATCAGGTCTATATGTTACCAACACAAACATGAGAAATCTTCTTTGAAATCTTCTAAGGCTGAAAGTACTCAATTTAGTATTTTTTTATTGTAGCCAGAAAATCCTCTGGAAGCATTCTGACTTTCACAATATTAAAAAATAACCCACTTAGTGAGTTCTAGATAATATTTATTTTAGCTAACAGCAGTACTTTAAAAATCCTAGGCTCTCTAAGCCTATTAACTTCTAATGCTACCAAGTTGAACTACAGAAAATAAAAAAAAAGCTTCCTCTTGCAGCCTATTGACACTGGGTGTCATCTAAATGGCTAAACAGCAATTCTGTTCCCAGAATTAATACTGCAGGAGAGAAAGATGTTAAAAAGAGACTCGGAGAAGGAGCCACACTCACAGCCCAGGCAGCACAAAGCTAAGCCACGTGGG
Source organism: Lanius collurio (assembly GCA_020086605.1). Taxonomy (NCBI): domain Eukaryota; kingdom Metazoa; phylum Chordata; class Aves; order Passeriformes; family Laniidae; genus Lanius; species Lanius collurio. The sequence continues at coordinate 22,378,942 of JACBWW010000016.1, forward strand.
CAAACACTTCCTCTGATTTCACTGTATTTATAGGTCAGCTGGTTTTATTCTGAAGCACAAGAGATTTACTAGGAAAATTCATTACTACCACTTGCTCTGATTTTCTTTCTCAATATAATTAAGCTTTGCTAATTGTCTATCATGATTAAAATCATGCCAATAACAACCTTGTTTCCCCATTTGGCTGCGCTCCAGGCTCTTCAGAGCTCTTGTTTAAGGGCAGTTCTTCCTGTAGCAGTTATGGAAAGGTCTTTTACCAAACATGAGAGGTCAGCCCTCAGCCTGTTTGCCAATAAATTCATAGGAGTCAGGATTCTACCCATGGATTTTCTGAGGCAAAGATGGTAAAAAAGAAAAGACATTTTAAGCAAGGAGTGAGATTCAGTGAAGATTCAGAATTCATTCTGGTAGGTCGGGAAAAATGACCTCAAACTAGAGACAAAGATAGGAAGGTGTTGAAATGAATGATTACTTCAGGGCTGTATTATACCCCCAGCAATACAAAAGCTGATTTAAGATATGGAAATTCAGGACACAGAAAGAGGAGAAAAGGGGAGAGAAAAGGGGTTGGGTGTGAGTGGGAAAGAAAAAACTAGAAAGAATCGGGGCTGTTCTATCATAAATTGCTGTTTTTCAGCTTAATCCCCTCAGTGGAAGGCGGACCAGGAGTGCAGAGGGCAGGACCAGGAGCTGAAGGCAGCTCTGCTTTGCCTTGGGGCCCCTGACTGACAAGGGGACACAGGCAGGGCCCTGCTAAGGGGGACAGGACATAGGGAGGAGGCTAAAGCCATCCTTGCCCTCTTCCTTCCTTCCCTTTACTGCCTGCCTGCTGGCAGCTTCCCTTGGTAACAGTCAGAGCCTGGTTTTTAGCAAGGTTCATCAGCAAATTTCTGACAAAACAGATTTTCAGGGAAAAATATTGATTCATTGACACCAAGATGCTTTAACCTCTAATGCTCTTGTTTCCCAGTAGCTCATTTGCTTGGGAATCAGGATTCCCACTGTCCACTGCCCTGGGTAGCTCCAAGAGACACACAATTCTCTCTGTGCCAGGAACAGCAGTGCAGGGATACCCAACCCATGGCCATAACCCCCAAGGTTTTGGGGCTCTGCTTCCCAGCAAGGCAGACAGAGATAGAGGAACAGGGCAGGTCTGTTTTAATCTGTTTAAATGGTTTTCAAATGCTGCCTCCATATACGAACCCAAGCAACTTCCAAATGAGGGCTTGTACCTGCACATCACCCAAGTATCCCAGAGTCCCAATTCCAGAAGTAAAATAACCAGACCACTCTGGTTATCATTATACCTGTGCATCACCTTTTGGCAGTGTAACTCAGGTATCTGGTCTTGGGTAGCTCATTCTCAGTTAACTCTGTGCACTTCTGCAGTGTAACACACTCTGTGCCTCATTTCCCCACAGGAAATGAGTGAAAGCCACTGCTTTTCTCTCCACTTCTGTCTAATTTACACTGTAACCTCTTCAGGCTAGGACCTATTCCTTGTTACTTGCTCATACAGTGCCCAACACAAAGGCAACCTAATCTCAGACCCTTTTTTAATGCAAATGTAATAGAGAACTGGGCTGTTCTAACAGAAAGGGTAATTTTGGTTCCCCCTCGGTAATGGACTCTGGGAACTGATAATTGGGCTGTTTTGTCATTATTCTTTTTAAGTGAGGTTAAGGTCCTATTGGTGGTGAAGTGAAATATGTATTGCAGGCTAATCAGCAGTCCAAATCCAAATGTGCCAGGGCAGAGCTCACCCTGCATTTAGTGCACTCAATAGATGGGTTGTGCTAACACAATTAAAGGAAGAATTTGGCTGTGTACACATGTAGATCATTACACTCACACATCTTCTTTTACTGCAGATCATGCAGAGATGGGTTTGAAGACTAGAACATAACAATTATGGGTCTAGACAGAGCCTGCCTAAAGGCAAGAGCTGCAGTGAGAGCAGTTCAAGTGACTGCCTCCTCCTGAGGAAGCAATCAGAGATGCAGTGGCACTTACCCTCCCCACCTAGCACAAAACCAGACTTCAGCCCCGTGGCAGGGTGAGCTGGGCTGCTGCACTTGGCTTTGCAGAGGGCTAGGAGGACACACACAACCAGCCAATGCTCCTCAGCTGGGGTCAGGAGCTGTGGAAGCCACAGAAGGGAACTGCTGGCAGCTGGTTGTGTCCTCTTGCTCCAGAGTCAACAAGGTCAGTGAAGATGTGATTTGCTAAACCCAGCCCAAAGGACAGAAGATTTGATTCTGTGTCCTTAAATGCCACTGGTTATCACACAGCTGCTTGTCCTCACATGGGGAAACATGTTTTTCATGGTGCCAGGGTACAGAACTAAAAAAACACTGCCATCCCTTCTTTATCAACTTAGTTTTCAAATATATTTCAAATGCAGCCACTTTTATTGTGGTGCTATTTGTTTCAGTCCAAGAGGAAGCAAAGGACTGCCAACCTTCCATCATTTCTGAGCGTGAAGGGTAGCTTATCAGAAAATAACATCAATGGCAGACAGTTAAAATACCTTCATCCCAAGGTTTCTCCCTTGCTTTCCCATGGATAACACATTTAAACCACTGCTAGATAGTCCAAACCAATAATGGGCTATTCTGGTCAGTCTTTTAATAAATCTGTCTTTTGTTACAGTGAGCCCCATTTGCTTTTGAGTGCAAGTCAGGGTGTTGATAGAAATCACAAAGCCATGTATGAAATATGCTTTGGATCTATCAGAAACTTTCTTCCCCTGCAACATCCACCCAACCATGACTTAAATCAAAGAGGTCTTCTACACTGACATGGAGCACAAAAAATCCCCAGCCCCAGGATTTACACTTTAGTGAGATGGATCCTATTTCTCCTGTAGACATTGCAAAGAAAACCTGCTCATTCCAGCTGTTACCTGAGTCTCAGAATTCCTTTTACACTTAGATTTTAATCCCCTAATTACATGACTTGTAAGCCACTGAATTCTCTGTTCATGAGAAATTGTCTAGGATATCTTGCAGCAAGAAAACAGTGTACATTTGTGTAATGCTTAATTCTCACCTAATGAAGAAATATTGGCCCAAACCTACAAAAGCCAATCTGAGGGAGAAAATAATCAGCATATATTCTCATTCCTTAAAATGCCAGGGAAAAATCATCCAATATATTTGAAATTTCAATGCCTTTTTTCCCAAACACCTTAGGCATTAATGGCCTTTTAACAGGGCACAGTCTGTAATTTTCTAGAGGCAATTTTCCATGTTTTTTCACCTTCAGAAAAAAAAAACATACTGTGTTAATCTTTCCCCGCTGACATCATAAGGATGATTCCTGCAGTTAAAAAGGTCTTCAAAACAAAAGGAATAAAAACAAAGGAGTTCATTTACAGTTCCTTTGCTGAGCAGACAAACCATACTGGAGGATTGTTCAATGAAAGCCAGTGGGGCAATTGTCCATTCTAACAATTATCATCCTGCAATGTGCATCCCTGCAGAAATCCTTGCATTACAGCCCAGACTCTGCTGTGTACAGACTTTAACCACATCTCATTTGGGACTCAGGAGACCTGGCTCATGCTCCTGGATTTGCCACTGCCCTCTGGTATGTTGTCCTGCAAAAAATCTCTGCCTGTTCCTCCACCTCTGAGATGGGGATCAGGGTATTCTTATAAAAGACCCTCCTGCGGTGGGATCAATGGAATTGTTAAGTTTCACCCTTTTGAATGGCTCTCTTGGAAAGCAGAGAATTTCAGACTTCATTTAAAGCACAAAAGCTTTAAATGTGTCTGTGGTGATTTGAAAGGCACTTTCACATCAAGCTCTGAGAATTGGTAAAAGAAAACACCTCCCAAACAAATTCTGTTTGTTTTTCATCCATTGTCTGTACACACTGACATGCAGCTCATCTTCTCTTCAAGGGGAAAAAAAAAAGTTAGCACTTAAGCACTTATTTCTACTGAAAAACCATTCATATAAATAAAAGAGAGACAGAGAGAGACAAAGTGCTCTGCACGGACACTTTCAGCTGACAGAGAAAATGCTCCTTCCACAACAAACTGGAGCACGCACCAGGAGGACAGCAGAGCTCCTGATTTTCATCTCAGAGAAAATGAAGAAGAATGAATAGCTATGCCTCACTTACTCTTGAAGCAAATCAAAAGTAGTATTCTGGTATCTATTTTTTATCCTCCTGTTCTGGTTAATGAAAACAAAAGACCTAAATATTTGATTACTTCCCCTCTGTGTCAAAAATAATAGTTCATGTCCTTTCTAGTTTGACAGAATGGAAACTTGTTAGATCTCAGTCCTTTCATCTGAAACACCATCACACAGGTTTGCACCAGTCTAACCTATTAAAATAAAGTTGAGTTTTGAAAAGCTGCTTTTTCTTTTTCCCCTTTTCCCCCCCTTTTGGAATTGCACTGCAAACAACAATCAGATTGCATTTGCCAATAAATCTACAGGGATAAGTGAACCAAAATAGCTACTCCCTCTCAAACCTCTCAGTTAACAGTCTTCCTTTGTTAATGATGTTACCATTTCATGAGTTGTCCTAAACCTCACTCTTGCTCTGTCCTGTGCCCTTCAGAATAAATATGACCCTTGCTAAAGGCTGTGCAAAATGCTTTCAGGAAATCCATATTTGTGAATTAATATTTTAACAATTTCAGGTTTCATTTGGAACCTAACATATGTGGGATCATTCAAAAACCTGCAGTTTAAGTGAAAAAACACCTCAGCAAAAACACACTGTGTTAGTACAGAAAAAAAATTAAAGTGACCAGAAAGTGATTATGAACTAATGAAGGCATAAAATGTTACAGGAGGATAATTTCAAGACCTATGTATGTCGTGGTAAGGAGCTGTATTTCAGAAAAATCACATGTAGCATACAAGGAATCATGGAAACCATGGGAAGAGTGACCTTATTCCACAGAGGTCATTCAAAATATTCTAATAGCAACTTCTGCTTGTAAGGATTAGCCATAAATATGGGTGGTTTGACTTGTTAGTGGTATGGTTTTTCCCTGATGTACTAAATAGTACATTTTTGTTACAACAAAACACAGCTTCCATTTCATTCCCACAATTTTCCCTCCAACTGCATTTCCAGTTCAGTTACTGACCCCAAGAACCCAGTTTCTGCAACAGCTGTACCCCAGTTCTGCCACTGGCTCATTTTGCCCCCCATTTCTCCATCTACAATGGATTTGCTTCACATGTTGAGAATGAATGCTTAGTATGAGCCATGATTTTAAGGAGAACTTTTATTTCCAGTAATTATTGGTGGAGCAGTATTTTTCTGGCTGATGTTTTAAGTAACCTGAAGAGATAAAGACAGAGAGAAGGAGATCGAAGAGCAGTTTAAAGGACTTCAACCTTTTAGCAGAGTTGTGCCACTCTGAAGCTGAACAGATCATTTGGGGTGCTCTTTCCAAATGGTTGTGTAACCAAAAAGGAAGGGGAGTGAATCAGGGCATGATTAGTTTCTGTAGCAAGGACTAGGTAAGAGAACAAATCAAATTTAACACTAGAAAAGCAATAATGGAAAATGTCTGTCTCCCCAACAGTTCCCTTGAGACAAACAATCTGACAGTGCTGAGCTGAGCCAGGCTGGGCTTCTCACAGAAACCACAAAAGCTCCTTGCCCGTGCTGAGAACTTGGAAGAGCAAAGTATCAGCTGTAGCTGTCCCTTGTTAGCATTATGGATCTCCTTGTTTGGCAAAGATAAGCAATTTAACAACATCTAATAGCCCAGAAACTTTTTGGCCACTCTCTGAAATACTCAATGAACATTTTTCTAACTCCAAGAAAAGGAGACAGAAACTCTCAGGTACCTTTGGAATGGTTAACTCTAGGTAAAGTGTATTTTTCCCCACCATTTTCCCTCTCTAATCTCATTGTGTAACAGTCTCACTGATATTTCCAGGCCCCTACTCTGATCATCCCTACATTAAACATTTCCTACCACACACTGCAAAAAGCACTCACAGGGCATGTGGAGTTCTGAATGCAGGCAGAACTGCTGATGTAAGGCAGCAAACACAGAAACCACAAAAGCTTTTTGGTCCTTATGATGAAAGCCAACACCAGTGTGGATCACAGCACTCCAGGAGCAGCTAATAGAGCCCTCACAAATCCTAATTCGCCCATTTTGCTCTCAGAATTCATCTCCTATTAATTTTAGGAGAGAAACATGGCCCTGCCTCAGGCACTGCCACGTACTCCAGATAACCCAGACAGACATTGCACCGCTCACAGATTATCAACTGCTGATGTGACATCAGCAGGAACAATGGGAAAAAGTGACCAGGGAACCTCATCTTGCATTTAGCAAACCCAATTCCCTTTAATGGCCATTCCACAGGCTCCTAATTCCCCACTCCTGTGGCAGCAGCAAGTCCCAGCCTCTCTGGCTCAGGCCCATAAGCCAGGCTCAGTGTATGGACCCACACCTCCCCTGCTTGTCAGCTCCCCAAATGGGAGGGAAGTTGGGAAATTGGGCAATCTCCACCAGGCTTGCTGACACAAATGACATATTCCTGACCCACAGTTTAAGGGGGAGATGCAGCCCCGTGCTGTGGGCTGTGAGTGCAGCCCTCCACCTAACCTTACCACCCACCAGAATGGCATTTAATCCCTGACTTCCACCAGCCAGGGAAAATGAGATGGTGAGAAATTTATTAGGCTTCATAATCATGCATAACAATCTGCTGTACATCACGACTTAAACTGGAAAATATGCCTGACAGTAGAATTTCACCCTTGTTAGATAAAATGAGGAAAGGTGATTGTGTGTGATCCTTGCCCCTTGTCTCCTCTGGGAGAGAGAGGAGGCAACTGGCAACAGCATTTCCTAGTAATTACACATTATCTCTTTGAATAGACAGGGGCATAGAGACCTGTTTTCTTCTCACTCTCTTCACTGGTACGATGTAAAGAAACACTTTGATTAATTGGACAGCAATCCTTTGGGCTGTGAGGTGCTTAAACTCCTAAATCCCACAGACATATCCAGAGCTAAGAAAGAGGAATTTCACTTCTCCATACAGATCAAGGGGAACCAACAGTGAATTTTAACATAACTGAAATTACTAAGGAAGAAAACCCCACTCAACACAGGCAGCAAGGAGGCACTTGTGCCTCGTGTCTGAGCTCTGTCCTGCACAAGAGGCCCAGCCCCATGTGCTGTGCCCTGCCTTGTGTCCCCCCTGCCCACACCATTCCTGCTAAAGATGGATAAATGAGGAGAGGTGACTGTATTCTTTCAAAACCAGCTTTTAGAAGTGCCCCTTGCTCTCTCTGTGTTGCTTGGTAGCCAAACAACTTTGGGTGTCAGAAACACAAATTCTACCTAGGGGACCTTCCCCATCCTGTGCAAGAGATCCTGACTACCACAAATTCCAGATGAACTGGACATAAACATCCTCTGCTCCATTTCCCCATCCTGACAAGGTTCTAGTTACTCAGAAGTTTCCAAACAAGCCATGTTCCTGAGGCAAGGGCTCTCATGGCTCCCTCCAACCTTTTCTCAGCCCCTCTCAGAATGAGCAAAGATCACAGATTTAAAAATAAATGCATTTGAAGTGTTTATATTTATACTTCTGTTTTTCACACAGGGCTTTGAGTATTTCAAGGCCACATTTTGAAAGTTTCTCTCCAACAACTCCAAGCACTGGAAACTTAAAAGCAGAACAAGGTGAGAGAGCAAGACCTGCTGCCCTTAGAAAAAGACCAGACACCTGAGAGCTGACAAAACTCATTTAAATGAGTTAAATTGACATGATGCTGCTGCACTGAACATGTCCAGCAGTGACTGGGGTTCTTTAAGTATTTACACTGTGCTATCACAGGGTTTTAGAAACCCAAAGCACTACAGCTTAGTGCTTTAAACCCTAACCTGACCTAGAGCCAAAGTGATGGGTGCCAAGGAATAGCTGCTAAGCCTTTCTCAGGGATCTGCTTTGCCTCTGTCCTGCCCTGCTGTGGCTCTGTGGGATGGGTGATGTCAGGGTAACCACCAGTGTGGGTCAGTCGTGGTGCTCTGCATTGGAATTGGCTGCGCTCATTTGTAATGTTTTCCTTCCTCTGTTGCACTGCTTCTTGATTAATTAGTGCCATTAAAGCACCTGCTCAGTGTACACACGACAACTTGCCTTGTGTAACTGCAGGAAGAGAGCAACTCCTTCTGAATTGAGGGAAGAGTCTCTGAAGTGTAAAGAGACAAAGATAATCAAACTCAGACGAGATTAAAATTAGCAGACTATCAACCAAGTGACACTATTAATAAATGTCCACAACAAGTAGGGACAGAAAGGACTCCAGAAAGACCAAATGTAATTTAATTAAACAAAAGAGAACATACAAAAGAAACCACAGCAGATAACTACACAGAAAGACAAATAAAGATTTCAGTAATAACTGATGTTAAATTATTCACTGTATAAAATGAACCATAGTGGTACTCCTCCCTCTTTATATAGCAAGGTATAAAACCTTGGGATTTTACCTGTAACCTTGTGCACTGCAGAAATTTGTCCTTAACATGAATAAATGAAGTTTTGCTCTCACATTATTAGGCCACGTGAGTGCAGAATATACATATGTACTTACAGCAATCTCGTGATGCAAGGGAATACTATTATTCTGATTTTATGGATAGAGTTTTACAACCTCATTAGTCTTGAGGCAACAAAGCTTTCTTGGTAGCGTTTGCCATGATATTACAGAGCGTGAAAAATCACATCCCATAATCTACATGACTAAAATAGACAAAGTTTCTGATGTAAATGCAGTGAGGTTGACAAGACCCTGCACATCAGCTGTGCTTGCTCATGATTTATGAAATCTCTTGTTTCCACATTAACACTTGAATGAAGAGACCCCTGCTGCCCAAAACTCAAGAACCACTCACCTGCACGTGCTGAACTTGCCCTGAGGCTCCTGTCCTGGTGCTGATTAATGGAATACTCAGAAATGTGCATTTCTAGCAAGGTACCTCCCCATCCTCAGCCACCACACTTGAAGGACTACACAAACCACTACAGAGACATAAAGCATCACATCAGAATGCCCCAGCTCTTTGGGGAACCCTCCCATTGCTGGTACAGCTCTGCCCATGAGGGTGAATCCTTATTCTCTCAAGGGAAAAACAAGGCCAAAAAGAAAAGAAATGAAAGCCAACCTTTTAAAAATCCCAGCCGTGTTGATATGGGAGCTCCTGCCAATATAAAAACTCTGCCTTAAAAAGTCACAGCCCAGAATAACTGAATAACCCAGAGGTTATTTCCTCTCTTGAGTTTGTAAAAATTCTGTTAAAAAACAATGCACTACATGGTTCAGCATTGAATTCTACCAGTGCAGCACTGTTTAATGTGGCAGTTCCCTAATTGTCACTGCTTCCTATACCACTTCACTAATCAATTCATTTGATTTTACTGTGTTTCAGTCACTCCACAGAGGAATCACAGAGTGGTGGGTGTTTCTAATGAGATCCTGCAAGGACCCTGAGTAATTGACCCTCAGCTATACAACATTTCTATCAACAAGCTAGAAGAAAATACGAAAACATTATTTGATAAAAATGTCAAATGACTGACAAAGATTAGGAGAATGGTAAATAATGAAGTGGAGAAGGTATTGATTCAAAGCAACCTGATAAGATCAACACAAGCAAGCATTATGTGCTCCACAGTACAGCTACTGAATGAGCCCTAAATCCTAATTAGGAAATAGGATAAACTGAATCCTAGGAACAAAGCACATACAGCACTTTTACAGGCTGGAAGGGGTTATTTGGAGAAGAAAGGGGCTAAAATACAGAAAAAACTTGGAAATCAAGGCCAAGCATTGCCATTGTAGTGAAGGGTCTGATGCATTCCCTGGCAGTGTCAGCAGAATAAAACCACATGGGAATAGAAAGATTATATCACACTGTTAAATGTGAATTGGTACAACCACAACAGCAACCAGCAGTGCTGTCCCTGTGTTTGGATTTGCATCAAAAAGCCACAAGAATGATTGAAGGACTTGTAAATACGTGGTCAGTGCAAAAAGTAAGGAACTCAATCTGTTCAGATTATCAGAAGAAAGGGTACAAACTGATGACAGCTGATTAATACCTACACAGGACACTGAAGTTCCATAATTGCAGCCTCTTTATGAAATAAATGGAGCTATGATACGATCCAAGAGCTGGGAATTGAGCTAGGCAAGCTTTGACTTGAAATGAGATGCTGCATTTTAATAGCCAGAGTAAATAGCAACTGGAAATGATTTATTGAGAATTAAAGTGCGTTCCTCAACACTGTAAACTTGCATTTCATAAGTGGATGTTTCCTGAGATAGGCCCAGCCCAGCTGGATTAATTCAGGGTGGCCTTCAGGAGGTCAGAGGAGGTTGCTTGCACTGCTCCCTTCTGGCTTTACAAACCACAGGTCTCCAGATCAATCCCCATTCCTGCACCTTGAGTGTTTCCTTCAGGTCATTAAGTTTAACATCCACTCTCCCTTCATTTGCAATATGCAATTTAAAGCTATAACTGCTGCCTTAATTTAATGGTAATTAAACCTGAGCCGGCCCCGGTGTTTTCTGTGAGCAACTCAGTGCTGCAAAGGGAGAGCTGGACAGAACCTTCTGGAGCCACATCAGCCCAGGCTGCCAGGAGAGGACAGACACAAGAGCACTGCTGACTTCCCCACAGGGCAGTCACAGCCTGGAATTTAATTACAGAATTGTGTCATTAGAAAGCCTGTTTGGCATGCAGGACCACAGGGACGGGGTGTCAGCTAAGGAGCAAAGATACAGGGAGCCAGCACAGTCCTGACATCCAAAGAAGATTGTGCCACTGAGATAAGCTTCCCTCAGCCCCAGGTCCTGTGGTAATGCAGAAATTGCCCATCTCTACATCCATTTTTCCAGCAGTGACACCATCTGGACAACATTCCTCTTCCTGAAAACCTCTTTCCCCGTGCTCCTCCTCCTGTCCCTCAGCCCAAGGCTCACACAGCCTCAGTTAAACACCACACACAAGATAAACCAGCCCCAACACTCAGCCCACACCTTTTCTGGAAGCAGCTCTCACTGGCACTGTGTGGAAAAATACAGGCTCTTATTTAAAGTTGATTTTTGAAAGGTTTTCACTGATAGCTTGTTCAGTTTCTCAAGAAATTGTGCAACTTTGTGAGTATTATTTCCAACCAGAGTGCAGGACACATCATATCCTACTGAATAACTCACTCCAAGTGCCCATCAGTGATGGTGATTATGCACCAGAGCACCTCATTAAGCCTCTGACTCTCTGGTATCCATCTGATCAGGACAACTGTGAGCCACTGTTGTGTTTGTCAACTTTGACACAGCTTGCCATGCTTGAAAAGGGGCACATTCTGAGACTGCAAGCCAGTGACACACTGAAGAATGGGAAAAATGCAGCTTGGAGAGGGAATGTTTAAAAATAGACTCCAATTACGGCAGTCCTGAAAGGCTGAGGCTTCCTCTGAAGGAGCCACACACACAAAACTCCATCAGGAATGCTAAAACACAAGCAAAGTCTATTTGCTCCTCTTTGCCTACCCACACACTTCTCACTAGTTATAATGGGAGTTAAAAGCTGTGCTCAGGTCTTCAGAGAACCAGATAGGGAAGTGCCTGAAGTCTTCATAAATATACATGCCTTTCCTCAGCTTTACATTAAATTAAAGGAAATAAAATAGCACTCTTTGACCCAAACCAAAGGAGACATAGCTGGAAAACTTCAAGTCAAGGAGCTGGTATTTCATACAACACACGGACTGGCTGTGGACTCCTTCCCTCCTGCTGCCTTGCACATGTGGTGCAGAATTTGATTTTAAAGTATTGATCACATAGTGACCACCAACCAGGTATTTTATTCTTTTTCATTTGCAGAGCACTTTTTCTGCTAAGTTATCTAACAACTCCTTAAGAAAAAACTCCCCCAAAACATAGAAAACAGAAACTGGTGTGCATATGGTGATGGGGGACATCAAATCTAACAGGTGTGCTCTAAAAGCCCTTCTGGTTAGTGCAGAAGACAGAAAGGAATTTACTTATATCATCATGCACATTGCTAATAAAAAACTTGAGAAATTGTTAGGGGGGACTGGGATTTATTTAACTCCACTGTTTAGCAGAAATGACACAATCTATAGTGTCATCACTGAAATAAGTAGGAAAGCCTTAAAGCAATATATGGATTGCTGCCATCACCACCACTAAGTGCCACAATATACATAAGCAAACTGTTTTAAGATAGATAACCTCAGATGGAAAACATTGCATGGCTATCCTTGAATTTTGGTCTGATCTTAAAATACAACTCAGTTTTTATATAAATGTAACCACATTTAAAACATAAAAATTGATGCTTGTGTACCAATCTATTTGCAGTGCTATGGATCTAAGAATGAACCCCAAACACACATACCCTGAGATTTGTTTTCACTCCTGTTATTAGTGGGGGTAATTTATTCAATGTTGTAAACAAATGCAGCTTTTGGAAACTCTGCGTGGGGAGGACTTTGGTGAAGGCAGCTTTGCTTTTACTGGTACCAGCAGGGAGGTCAGCAATAAAAACCTTAAAGGCTTATCTCAAGTGGAATACTTCAAACCTTCTAAAATGAATTCCATTCTCCTGATGCCCACATGGGAATTTACATGGAGATACAGAACAGAACAGCAGAGATGCTGAACAGGTTTTAGCTGCAGAAGTGAGAACTCCTCGTGGCTTCTCCAGCATTCCAGCATCTCTCCTGCTGATCCACAGAAGAGATGTTGGGATCATGTAGGCTTCTCCCTTGAGATAAGGCTGATGGCACAGCAGGACTATCTCAGAAGTTTCAGTAACACAATAAAAGTCTCTGTGCTCTGAAATAAAAATTAGGAGACTAATGGGACTTGGGGTTTCTCAACAGACCGGAGCCTTGTTGGTTTATTGCACACAATTTAGTGAGAGTCATACCTTTCACAGGGTGCAAAAAGTGCCTTTTTTTTTTAATAACAGCTACAGAAAATCAATAGATTTCATGAGTTCAATTAATCCCTGCAGCTGCTGTGCCAGAGTCAGGAGGAAACAAAGAAATTTTCCATTTCTAAACTGTGGGACTGAGCTGTTGTCTGTAGAGGAGGATGGTCCTCGAGTACCTTAAACTGTGGTTTCCATTTAAGCAGGTTTTCCTGTAATTTGTGATTTTTTAGGGTAAACTTTTGTAATCTATAAAGGTAAGCCAGTGCTAGACTATGCTCTGAACTAACAGAGTTATCTATATCCAAATGTGTTGGACATCTCTTAGACATAAAACCACCAGGATTTAGGTTTGGATAATGGATCAAGGGCCTTGGGCCAGCCTCTTCTTGCTGCATTGCATGGAGGTTCATGCTAGAGAACTTCTCCCCTACTGCTGGTACTGATTCTGAAGTAATTAGAGGAACATTGACTACTTGAAACTCCATTTTTACATCATTTTCCCCGAGGTGCTGTTTTTGTGGCAGCAGATACTCAGCAGGGCTTGGAGACCCTTTGCAACTTTGCAGCTGCACATTTGTGTCTACTGCAGGGACAACTCTGTCTGCTGTCCAATTCCAGCTTAACCCCTGTCACCTGCACAACTGAAACCTGCAAGATACCTCCTGTTTATGGGATATTTCCATGCCCAAACTCTGACCCAGCTTGGACAACCAACTGTTTAACAGGGGCTGGGCACCTCTGGCACTGACCTGTGCACACCAGGGACCTCACTAAAGTGCGTGACACTCTACCTACATCTTCTCCAAGAAAAAGGTTAATGTTCCATTTCCCCTTCTAAATAGCCAGTTTGGGTCCTGCAAAGGGCCTATAAAGCTGGGCTTGGCTAATTACTCTGTGGTAAAAGCAGTGACCTCAAGTAGCTCATTGTCCTTTATTGCTGCCAGATTTTATTCCAGGACAGTTATCCTGGTGTAAATAGACGCCTTTTCACATCTCAGGCAAAGTAACAGCCTCTGCATTTACAACTCTCATGTGGAATTTTTTTTGCCGGTGGCAAATCTGAGCTAAATTTGGAATGTTTATTGAGCAATTCACCTTCTGCACAGCCCAGAGCAGCTGCCTTGTGACAATGTCACTTCCCAAAAAAAGCAGTTTCTACAAAGGCACGACACGGTGACAAAGTGAGGACAAGGGACACACCGAGCCAGAGGGACAGTGATGAGCCTCAGTTCAGTGCAAAGGGTCTGAACAGGTAACTTAGACCACGCAGGGCAGAGGGAGCATCCTTTTAGCAAACTCAGGGGAGGGATTTTTCAGCAATAGAATCACAGAACAGTCTAAGTTGGAAGGAAACTTTAAGATCATCATGTTCCAACCCCCTGCCATGGGCAGGCACACCTTCCACTAGCCCAGGTTGCTCCAAGCCCCATCCAATCTGACCTGGAACACTTCCAGGGATGGGGCAGCCACAGCTTCTCTGGGCAATCTGTGCCAGAGCCCAACCATCTTCATAGATCTATTATATCTCTTCCATATATTTAACTTAAATTTCCTCTTTTAGTTTTGTTCCCATTACTCCTTGTCCTGTCACTCCAGCTCCTGATGCAAAGTCCGTCTCCAACTTCCCTCTATCCCCCCTTCAGATCCTGGAAAGTGCCATGAGGTCTCCACACAGCCATCCCTCCTCCAGCCTGACCAGCCCCAAACATTCCCAGCCTGAAGGAAAACCACTCCCCTCTTCTCCAGCTATCAGAACAAGGCAGGGAAGGGCAGTGTGGAGCTCTCTGAACTCATGGCACACCAGCAGCTGGTTCCCTGCCCTGTATTGTCAGTGGGCACATGGCACAGCCTGGCAGGCACCCCACTCCCAACACAGCAGCCCCGGGAGCGGTGCGGATCAGTTTGTGTTTCTCAACACGATGATTGTGGCTGCCAAACCTGGTAATGAAAAATTGAAAGTCAAATAACCCCTATTAGTCTGTCAAAGGTTGATGGAGCTGGTGCTCTATTTTCCCATTGTGGACAATTCCCATTGTTGGGAGCTGACAGGCAAATCCCCGCAGAAATATGGACTCTTTGTGAGATCTATTTATAGCAACACATGACAATGCAGGGCTGGAATATGCATGCTGAGGCATTGCCTGGGATGTGCAAGAGCCCCCTGGTACAATTCCTGGGTTGCAAGGAAAAATTCCATTAAGATAAGAACATCTGAGAGACCCAGAGACAGATGAGATATGGAGAAGTGGGGAGGAGTGACTTGGGAGTTGTTATGGCATGGCACAACAGCCTGTGTACAACAGCCTTTTAGGGATGAGGAAGGAGCACATTTACCAACAGCACTGAGCAGGAAATGGCAGGTTTGTATTTATTTTGCTCTGCTTTGCTTTTTTTTGGTGTTTTTTTGTTTGTTTGTTTCATTTTGCAATCAGTTAAAAAGCAAACCAGGTCTGTGTGTGGATGCCAGAAGAAGAGGATGATCAATAGGAACAAGGGCAGGATGGATGGCTGCAGGAGGGAGCCAGAGGCTCTCTGACAAATACCAAGTATTAGCTGGGCCTGGGTGCCCACTGTGCTCCACACACACAGACAGATCCAGGCTTTGCAGCAGAGTCCATAAAGTCAGGACCAAGCCCAAAGATGAGGCTCAAAGGAACGATTTCAGCAATTTCTGGAGGACTGGATGACACATTGGGAAGACAGAGTGCAAAGACAGGATTGAAGAGCCACCTCAGCTGAGCATACACTGGTACAATTAAACCTCGTGCAGGTGACCTTTCCCCTCTTCCCTGGATGCCAAAATTAATTTTGGAGAGTGGGGTCCTCAGTGTCACCCAGTCCCCTCCACAGCACACCCTTCTCTGTGGGCAGCTGGTCCTCTCCAGAACCAAAGAGCAGCTGCTGCTGCTTTTACCAGATGTGTTCTGATGCACATGGCTTTGGAAAGAGGGGAAAAGGAAGGAGGAAAGAAGAGGAAGTGAAGGGAAAGGATAAAAAAAAAGCAGTACAATGATGGTGCTTTTTGTGATAGTGTTTGCTCCACTTATTTGAAGCTCCTGCATATTGAAATCCTCTGTGATGCCCTGTCTGCATTACCCACAGATAAGAGGCAAAACAAACCAGCAGTTCTTCTAGCATTTGGAGAACCAGATTTCTGGATTTTCACTCTTCCTTCTCATTTTTAACTGTGAAACACTTTGGGAGCTGGTGAAAAGCAGCATTTTGAATTGTTGGCAGAAGGTATAAGCACGACACTGTGCTTTGCACATTGCCCACTCTGCAGGTTGGGGCTCTGAGGGATTCTCACTCCTGCCTGGGGTGCTGCCATAATGCCTTTGAACCCTCTGGTGAATCAATTAAAAGAGTAAAAATCAGAGTTCACAGGACAAGAACTCTTCAAAGATGAGTCACTGTGTGGTAACAGCGTGGCTGTGGAAATGCAGCCAAGCTCCTTCTTCCCCCAACCCAGCACCAATTTAACAAAGCTCCTGCAGTTTCCATTCCCTTACCTGATAGAAAACTTCTGAGCATACAGATAACACATTGATAGGCATCAAATAGTTATCTAGCCTGCTAGATACTATTATTGCATACAGATAAGATAGGATAGACACCCATATAAAGGAAAGAAACTAAGACTGATAAAACTCCATGAGCACAAAGGGCAGCTTAACACTCACCCACCTCTTAGGCTCTCGTTACCAACTCTTTTAACTAAGAAAGAAACACCAAAAATTGGAGGAAATCTTTAAAATCCTTGGACAGTTACAGAAAGGTCACCAAATTCCACCCAAGCCATCAGTGCCTCCCTCACTTCTTGAAGTCAGACACACAAGCTTGGCTTTCCCCTCATCTCACCAGTTTGGCATTTTCTTCCCTTTCTTGCCTGATTTTCCAGTTATCAAAAGAGTGGTGTGCATAGGAGGCAGTCTGTATGTATAACAATTTCTATATGGTTTAAAATAATTAAAACCTTAACAGTGTGATTTCAGGGGTAAAGCTAGTCTTAAAGCAAGGATTTCAGTTCTAATCCTGGATGAATAATCAGCTGATTCAAACATGCATTTATGGGGACCACAGAGTTCCAGAAAGACACTAAAATAATGACAAGTGAATTAAAGTGTGTCCTCCTTGCCATCCCAGATGTTGTGAGATGTCCCCCACCTCTCCCCAGGCAGAGGAGAGCCTCCCAGACCAGCAACCCCTCTGGGAAGTGCAGCTGCAATGACACTGCTCAGAGAAAAAAAACTCAATCTCTGGTTCTAAAACTGTTTCTCAAAGGTTTAGAAAACACAAACACAGTAAAATTTGGGTTGATTCAGGTGCAAACTTGCCAGACTTGAAAGCCACAAGGAAGAGAGCACATGCTGTGAGACAGAGAGTCTCTGTGTGGAATAAGAATTACTGGTTTAGTTCCTTAAGTACATTAAATAAGAGAGTTTTGACTTGGAATCAATAGGAAAGCTCAGAAAGTTAAATACAGAACACAACAGATTATGCAGAAAATGATCCTTGAAAATTTTTGCACTTATGCAACGCTGGGAGATTTCATCTTCTCTATGACTGGACCTCTTAGCTCATTAAATGTCAATATTTTGGTCTATTACTGCATTTTATGTGGCAATGCTGAGCCCATAAATGTGACAGGGGGTCTCTGAGTAGCCACACTGGGTGGTGGCAATAAAAAATATACAGCAGGGCACTGTGTCTTCAGTAAGGAGGAAAGTTGTTGTTCTCTACACAAATCTCAGGAGATTAAGCAATAGAAAAGTGTGTCAGACAGCAGGATTTCACGGTCCAGAAACTCAAAAATAAGATAAAACTCCAAAATCGAATTACACTCCTGCCAATAAGCTATTACTGTGCAGTTATTAAATACACACAGACATTCCCATGACCACGATGCTCTGTAAATCACACTTGCAGACAGTTCATTTAATGAGCAGTGTTTGAGTAGACAATCTGTTTGGGATTATATTAAATATATAACTCCACTTGCTAAGAAATGCATTCATACTTAAACTTCCTCCAAAAAAGGAGGAGAAGAGAAGAACAAATCATTGCCAAGCAGCAATTTTCAGTTTCTGAAAGCAGCAAGTGGGAACCAAAGCTTAATTGAATTAAATAATTTACCTTTAAAGAATTTATCCTGTAAAGCTGGATGATAACCCAGAAGAAAAATATGTAGAATTTAGCCTGAAGTTTTTTAGTAACTAAAACATGACACCATTGATTTAATTTACTTGTGTTGCAGGAAATGCTCTTGCCTTGACACGCACTTTGAGGGTGCAAACATGACACACAGACCCTTCTAGCTGCTGCTGTGTCACAGGCATTCCCAGTGCCTGGAGCTGGCAGTCAGATGGTCCCACATCATCCCTAAACACCCTTCTGGTTGTTCCCAGGCAGCCAGCACTTTCCTGGGGGGTTTCCCTCCCCTTTCTCAGTCCAGGGCTTTGGGGTTGCATCTCATCACGTGCCCAGCATTAATTGCTGATGATGCCTGACCCAAATATGCTGCAATCCCAATTCCCTGTTCTATGGGAGAGTTTGGCCACCCTCTCCTAGGGTCACTGTGTTGCTGGGCTGGGGCAAAACCAGGAGGAGAAGGTGAGAAAGGAGGGACTGAAGTGTGCTGGAGGGGGTACCCAATGGGAACTGGGATAACGTGGCTCCTGGAGCCGTAAATGTGTGTTTTACAAGCACAGGAGATTTAAAGGCCATGCACAATCTCACACTGCAGGGGTTTAGCCAGACTCCATTAGGATTTAAGTGCAGATTCTGCTGGAGAGAAGGAAGGTGCCTTATCAGGGATCTGCTGCCTGGGGGCTTCCTTGCATTCTCCTTGGAAGCACCTGGTGAGCCCTCAGTCCTCATCTGCAACATCAGTTTTTAAATGCAATGTGGAATCAGGCTCTCCTGGCAGAGAGATGTGATGGCACCAGCCCCACTCCTGCCAGGAGCTGAAGGTCACCAGCCCTGTCCCTGCAGAGTGGGTACATGGACAGTCCCACACTGGCCCAGGAGCTTCAAGGACACCACTTCTGGGCCTGATAAATCACGTTAAAGAGCATCCCTGAATGCTCAGCCAGATGGATCACTTGAATGCCTAAACACCCTAATACATCTTTTTGAGAAAAGATATTGGCTCGTGCAATGAAACAGATAATTGACTATTCCATGGAAACTGTTAGGGCTTTACCTCTGGGATCAGCAGGAACCCAGCTCTCTTGTTGCAGAGGAAAGCCAGCAAGCCTTTGGGTTGGATTTTATTCTCCTTTTTTTTTTTTCTTCCAGAGGAAGGTTTGGAACAGAAACCAAGCCCAGGTTGCTCTTCCCACATTGATCCCTGCTGATGTATCTTGATAATCAGGGACTGAGCACGAGTGCAGCAGCCCCATCAGGCAACCAAATAACATAAACCTCCCAAAAAACCGTGGGTACAGGGTAACCTGTCCTCAGGGCAGGCAGGTCTGATGGAAGGGAGCTCTTCAAACTCCCCCATCCATCCCAGCAAACCTTCCCTTGCCCCTGAACAACCTAAATCCAGTGGTTTCTCTCTGATTGACTGCTACACTGATGGATATGGAAGACACCTGGGTTTTTCTGGGCTGTGGTAGAAGGAGGTGAGAGGAAATCACGCCACCCCCACCCTTCCCTGGCTCTTCCCTCTTCCAAGCACAACATCAGCTCCAAGATTTATAAAATTGTGGCTTTTTTTTTTTTAATAATACAAAAACAAATGAAATCCAGGTTATGGAGCTGTAATTCCAGGCAGAGCTCCACCAAACCCGTGGGCCTCTTAACAGTTTATGCCTGTGGTTTCTCAGGACACGAGCTCCTTGATGGAATTACAGTGCTGTCATTCAAGTTGCTTGTTATTTGTTCTGTATGTAAATAAAGGGAATGCATTTAAAGGACTCCACTAATGTATTCAAATATTTGTAGATAATCCACTGTAAATCTCCAGACTGGAGGATTTTGCATAAATGCTTGAATCTGTAACAGCTAGGAGGGAATTCCAACTCCCTGATCGAGTAAATTACACAAAACAAAATAGCAGGATGATTAGACCAAGCACATTAATATTCGCAATAAGTTTT
The DNA here is from genome assembly GCA_020086605.1 of Lanius collurio. NCBI lineage: Eukaryota > Metazoa > Chordata > Aves > Passeriformes > Laniidae > Lanius > Lanius collurio. The sequence continues at coordinate 22,399,021 of JACBWW010000016.1, forward strand.
GTCTGTCAGCATTCAGGACTGAATTCAAGGGTTGCATCCCTCTAAGTATTTGTGTGGCAGGAGGAGAAGCCATCCATATTCAGGGTGTAACAATCCCACCAACAAACATTTCACTGTTACAGAGCACCCCTAAACACAAGGAACTGGGCTGCTTATTGTATTTACTCATAGTTTTCATCCAAGTTTTAACAGTTGATCAGCTGAGAATTTTTACTGTCCAAACACCCCTTCTCTCCACATTTTAAGTTAGAGAGAGGTTCTGACAGCCCTGAGTATTGTATTTGGATCTCCCACAAATTGCTCCTACATTTATCTACCAGGAAAAGGCCCCTCTCCATCAGTAAAGGTGTTAGTAATATATACATGTATTATTAACTGCACTTATTTTCATTTCTTGCCCTGGAGTCATCATTAGTGAAGATTAAACATGCATAAATCAGTCTCTCCTAAATTAGTGAACATCAGCAAATGTCACCTTGTTGAAACAAAAAGCTATTTATTTATTTATTTCCCTATTTATTTATTTTGCCCAAAATTGGATGGTGTTGAAAGACAGATACAATTGCACCCCACCACTTTTTTTTTACCCAGGCCACTGGGCTGCATCCCATAAGTCCCTCATTCTAAACCAAGGGAAATCAAGGTCAGCTCTGGAATTTTTTGGCCATGTGTCTTATACACCTTCATTTTACTAAAAAAATCCTGTGTGGTTTGGAAATCTTGTGTGGAGAGGACCAAATTACATCTTCTGCTACTTTCATACTGCACTGTGCCGATCCCTGGAAGTTGCACAGGTATAATAGAGAGAGGAAATTAGCTGTCAATATTGCAAATAAAAACTAATTAAGAGCGAATGGTTTAATGATAGAGGCTCATATTTCAACATTGCCAGTTCCTGCTATTTTATCTTGAGTCTCTTGGAGTTTATTTGAAAGTCTTTCCCCTGAAATAAGGTGATTGCATGAGTATCTCACTGTCATTAACCAGGAGTAATTTCCCAGCCTTTCAGTTGCAGAGAGAGATGTCAGCTAAGCACACCTCCAAGGCTCACAAATGAAAACATTCAATGTTTATTAATCTCACTAATTTTTAAGGGCCTGCTCACGTTATTAAATGTTCAGGGTTGGCCACACCAAGACAGCAGAGGTCCCAGAGACATCCCAAATACCAGGAGGCTCTTTGTCCTTTCAAGGAGGGGAGTGCTGGTGCTGTTTATTCATCATGGCTAAGTTTAGCACAGCTCCAGGCATGAAGTATTAAAAAATGTACTTCTGTTGATTTGCATTTCTGCTAATTATTTCCACAGAGCTGCCACCTCCAACGCTGCCAGACAGAATTAGCTTCCCCAAAGGGCACTGGACAGACAGACATGGGGGGTTGGATCTGAGCTCAGGCAAACAGAGTGGTTCTGAACACCCTACCTTGGGAAAAAAAACCACAGGAATTCAACATCATTCCAGGTTACCCAAATGAGTTATGCACAAGCTGGGATAATCTAGGGATAGAAGTGCACACATCTGTTCCCTGCATTGCATCTGCAGCATCTTGCCTCGTCTTTGCCACATTTTCTTGCTGATCCAGCCTTTTTCTACACACAGATAATTAATTCGGGTTAGGTTCTGAAAGCCCTTTAGCTGCCTGACAGCTCGGACTCTGAAAAGTCCATGTTTAAGGGGACATTTCCCCTTCTGCAGCCTCCTGGGGACCCTCTAATTCCAGCCTTTCTCTGCTGAGATCCTTTGGCCATCAGCAACACACCTTCCCCCTCAGGGACTTTGATTTCTTTATGGGAACTGCCTGAACCCACAAAAACCACCAGGGGCACTGACAGTGACCCCGTTCCCTTCCAGCAGTGAGAACACAGCACAGCAAGGAAGGTCTGGAGTGGTTTTGTCTCAAGTGGCCCTGACCAAGAGCCTGGGCTTGCTGTTATCCCAGCACTATAATTTGGGACTGTCCATGTAATGGAGATGAGCTCTAAAACCTCTGGATCGCCTCCCTTCACACTGATGATAAAATTCAGCACATTCAGTGCTGTGCTGACACAGGGCATTAATCTTGATACCCTCACTGGCTTTGTAGGGTTGATGCAGAACAACAGGAATATTGCAAAATTCAACAATGGCAAAATCAAAATATTACCTATAAAATAACGCTTTAAAGGTTAATTTAAAATATTTCTATCAAGTTTAAGAGAAGTACCTTTGGATACACCCCTGAATCACCTCAGAACTGAAGCTAAAAGCGGTTTTGTTTTTGAACTGATCAATCCTCTTTCCCAGTTAGCACTGCCACAAACATCTGCTGTAGACCTAGAAAATACTGTTCCCATTAATAGCCTGACAGTATCCTGTGAATGTGTGCACATGAGCAGATTTTTTGTGTATTACCACCCTTGAGCATCAGCTGGGAGAACACGCCTACACACCAAGGCTTGGGTGAACAAACAGGGGTGGAATACAGAGTACAGAGTATAAATAGTTTAGTTCATGTGGCTCCCCCATTCCATGCTGGGATCTGGGGCTGGGATAAGGCAGTCTGCTCTTAGTCCCATCCACCAGAGCCCTTCTATCCATAGAAATGATTAAAAATTAACTGGGCGAGGAAGACAGATCGACTTTATCGGGTACTGCTGAGATCAGATTAACGCTGCACTGACACAGGGGAGTTCAAAGTTCAGGTTCCTGCATTACTGGAAGTTTAATTTTTAATCTTTCTTTAATAGTTAAGGTCTAGATGAGTGCCCTAGGTAGGTCCTGCCGTGACATAAAGGAACCTCAGGCCATAAACTTCAAAAGCATGGCTGATGGGCATCTGATATTCCCCAGAAGAAGAAAGAGCTCTTGCCTGCTGAACTAGAGGTACTCCTGGAATTATTCATGTCTTCACTGCTCTTGTTTTGACTAAACACATCATCCTGCTCCAAAGGTTAAGTGCAAAGGGTGAGAGACAAGGAGAGAGGCCTCAAGAGACTGCTGGGACTCTTCTGTTCATACCTGGTGGCCACTGCCACCTCTAAGGGCCAGCTCTCAAAGCACCTGTACCTTCCCCAGCCCAATGACCAGAGGAGAACCTCCCCTCTGGAGCCAGGCTGGGAGACCCAGGGGTGTTCAGCCTGGGGAAGAGAAGGCTCTGGAAACAACTTCCAGTACCCAAAGGGGCTGCAAGAGAGCTGGGGAGGGACTTTGGCCAAGGGCCTGGAGAGACAGGACAAGGGGGAATGGTTTCAAACTGCTAGAGGGCAGGGATAGATGGGATACTGAGAAGGAATTGTTCCCTGTGAGGGTGGGCAGGCCCTGGCACAGGGTGCCCAGAGCAGCTGTGGCTGCCCCTGGATCCCTGGAAGTGTTCCAGGCCAGGCTGGATGGGGCTTGGAGCACCCTGGGCTAGTGGAAATGTCCCTGCCCGTGGCACAGGGTGGAATAGGACGAGCTTTAAGGTCCCTCCCAACCCAAACTTTTTCATGATTCCACAACAAAGTCAGCGAGTATTTGCAACCTACACACACTTTTACCAACACTGTTGTGTCCAAGCTCTCCCTTCACAAAGACAGTCCCAGCCACCAGAAGGGAAGCTCTCTCAAAAACAGGGATGTTCCACATTTCTGCCACTATTTTACTGTCTGCCTTTCCTGCACTTCCAACAGTTGCTAAGAATTACTTAACATCAGCAAATACTAAGCAGCAAATGTTTTACACATGACCAATCCTTTGCCTCTGGCCTTTGTAGAAGTCCACATTTTGTCTAGCCTGGGTTAGACTCTCACATCAGCTGCTGCAAAGGTTATGGGAGATATAAGGGACCTCATCTCCTCCCTCTCCTCATCTCCCACTCAGCCTCACTCTCCTTTCAAAACCAAACTGATTGCTCTTGGATGGAGATGGGGGGACATTCTGTACCTTCCCATATGGAGAGCAGATTCTATGTGTTGAACATGGCTGTGAGGTAATATTTCAGCTGAATCTACTGTCTGTCACATCTGGTATTTTGAATAACCGGTTAAGTGAACCGTAAATTAAATTAAGCCAAGCCAGTGTCATAAACCTAAAGTGCATTTCCAAAGGTTCTCCCATATGAAATGGGAGTTGGCTTTAGAAGGCTTTAACATCCTGACTCTGAGAGCCTTAACTGCAAATAAATCAACAGCCTGTGTGCTCGTACCCATGGAACAGCCCCCCAGAGTGGATTAAAAAGAAATATTTGTGAGAAAGGGACAACACAGGTGGATGTTCTTTCATAGACACCTGCCACAAATGAAGGGTTTCTGATGACAGTGACAACTGGAATGAGAGACTAAACAGGAATTATCAGGGGAGACAGGATCCTGGTGGTGCTTCCCTGGGTCTGCCAGGTTGGCTCTGAAGGAGCAGGAGACATTGGCTGCTCTCTGCAGCTCTGGTAGCAAAGGATCTGCAGGAAAGGTGAGGCTGTTTCACCTGCCTGACACTGGGATGAGGGTCTGGTGTCCAGAGCAGCTGCTGCCCAGAGGGCTTTGGATGTGCCCCAATCTTTTCTCCCATCTCCTGGAGCTGAATCGCCCCACTTTCAACCAAAACAACCTCACAGTCAGGGAACAAAAGGCAGCAGCTCATTTGCAAGCTTGTCCTTGGGAATGCTCTCCACAGCCTCGGGAATGCAACGGTTTCAGCCAAAGGATTGTCTTTCCCTGCACCTCTCCCAGCCCTGAGCACCACGTTTTACCAATAAAGGGCTAATGAACCACAACAGTTGTTCATATGTTTTCTTACTCCTTCTCCGAAATGTCACAATAAATCTATATTGCCGGGTAACAGCAAGCAGATGGATATTGTAGCTCATAATTTGGCATAGGTGTTCTCAATCAAGGCAGAGATTAATTCCCCCCAATGATAACCAGCTCTCTCGTTTGTTAGCAGCCCATTATCATTTTCTAAAAGGTTTTTCTCAGGACAAGGGTAAAAACTGTCTTTATCCTATTGCTTTATCCATTACAAAGAGATTGAGGGATGGATTTCTGGAGACAAGGTGAGTTAACCACAGAAAATGACATCTCAAATAAGCATAGAAACAATAGCATAAAATTCCTAGAAACACTCTTTGATGGAGTACATGGACTCATGGAATGCATCTCCTGTTGCTTTGTGAGCAGCCCAGGAATGCTTTTGTTAGGATTCCTCAATGAGACTGAAAAATATATTAAAAAAAACAGATCAAAACAAATCAAAAAGCTGTTTTCTGAGATATGTCTTACAACAGCAGAAGGAATGTGTCCTTTCTTCTAAAACCTTCAAACTAAATAACAGAATAGAAAAACAAAATAGATTTTAGTAGCTGGGAAAAATAAAATGGGGATACAGTGCTGTTTCTTGTGACAGGGAAAGAACTAAAACTTGTCAGAGAATACAAAGCCTGGCAAAAAAAAAGTGAGCTTCAGTCCTGACTTCCAGACCCTGTCCCCGGTCCTGCAGGTGTGCAGCATCTCTGGGAATTTACATTTCCTCACTGATCTTCCTCTGATCTCATTATTTCATTAAATACTCCTAAAAACATCCCCTTAAGGTATTTGTTACCCCTGAATTTTGTTTGCTAATGAGCTCCTAATTGTGGCATAGCAAGTTCATCAACTATTGTACTTCCGTAAAACAAAGAGGTACTGCAGCTAATTATTTGTTAAACTCATTATCAGAGCTCTGCTACTGCAAAATTTCGTAGGTGTTGAATTTCCCAGCTGACATCCTGCTCCAGGACAGGGGATGAGGACTTGAGCAGAGGTCTTGAAGTGATAAAACAGCAGTGAGAGGGGTTTCAGAGCTCCTGCCTTTCCTGCATCTCTCACCACCTCCAATGGGGCATTTCAGAGCACCCCCAGCCACTCCAGGGAAACCTCTGCACTGCCCCTCGTGGGCACTGGGCAGGATGAGCACAGGTAATCGACGAGTTTTCACTCCCTGCACACTAAAGAAGAATATATTAGTAGAAAATTAATAGCTCCGTTGGTTATTGATTAACAGAAATGCAACAGTGCTCTTACGATTTCAAATTGCTCCTGATTAATGGAAGAGGGAATGGAATTTAAAGAGTGATTTCACTGTGTTGGGAGCACCTCAGAGCAGGAGCACTGCAGCACTGACTTGCAGCATCCTCCACCCTGCCCTGGAAATGGGGATCACCCAAGCCTGACTCAACAGGGAACCTGAACTGCAAAATATATTTCTGTATCCATCCTGGGGCTAAGACACTGCAGGGTTCCAACAGATAATTGTAATTCCTTCATCTGTTGGGTGTTTCATTCCCTTTCCTGCCTCACTGCTACTGCAGGAGCTCAGGTGTCTGGTGTGAGCTGCTCTGACTGGGGAGGATCCATCCCAAACCCACTGTTTGATCCACTGTGGTGGGTAATGGTCACTCCTGTCCATTCCCACCTTCTCTTTCTACTCCCTGGCCCAGTGTATCAAGGTTAAGGAATAATGAATAATCAATAAGGCCATGTCTACACCAGAGAAAAATGTTTGAGCCTGAACCTGAGAGCTGAAAAAGATTTAAATAGAGTTTTGTGCCATCCACTCCAGCTTTGCTAATACAAGCTGTGAGTCAGCACCCTCTTCTTGATCACTGCAGTTGCCATGTCCTTCAGGAACAGGCCCTGCAAGGCTTCCCACAGCCCCTGGGAATGCAGGCTCCTGCAAAGAGGAAGGAGAAGAATTTCTGACACTGCTCAAGCACACCCAGCAATGGCATCCCTTAAAACTGTGCAGATTGCATCAGCACATCCCTCCCAAGGAATGCCTGCATGCAGAGAAGCCAAGCAGGGCACCTTCCAACACTGACAATGACTGTTATATATGGACATTTATTCTATACATGGAACTGATAAACCACAGGAACTCTTCGGGAAAAGGGAGAATTAGCTTTCCAAAAATCCAAGTGGTGTTTTAGACTAAAGTGTTTTGGAGAGGGATCTTGTTTCCAGTTCTGCCACTGCCCAGCTCTGGATGTGAGCAAGGTCTTTGCTCCCTGAGCAACACGAAACAAATCTGCCCTGAGGTGAGGCAAAGAGACTGAAAACAACTTGTGAATCTCCAAGGTAAAACTATTCTATTACAAAATCACATTGCTATGCAGCACTCATTCCTCTGCCTATTTAAGCTGAATGTGAATGCAGGCTGCTATAATCTTGTATTATAGAGAAAACACCAAAGAAAACCCCAGAAAAAGACATAACAACCTCTACTACAGATACAATCAAAACAGGTTTTAATTATTTGCAGGCAGTACTCTGCCATGTATCACAGTTATTCATTTATACTTAAAAAATAATAACCCTACTCTATTTGATAGTTGGTGATACTGAATTAATAATTTGAGCAAGTCAGGAGGAAGTTAATGTAATCCTCAATTTGCTTTATATCTTCAGAGTCACCTACGGCACTTTACAAGGCAGGTAATATTATCACAGCTGGACACCTGGGTAATCTTCTGAGCTCTTTTTCCTTTTCAAAATAAATGTTACAGATTTACCATGATACTGCTAAAATAGCTGTTAATTTACTTCAAAAGATGAAAGAAAACAGGTAAATTAACAGAGCCTTGAACTCCATCACATGGAGGAGAAATTCCAGCAGGGCACAACACAATTGGGAGGTCCAAGGATTGACCAGGCACAAGAACCTCCAGCCACGCCTCCCCTTTTAAGGAGAGGTTTGGATCCAACTCCTCCATCCTGGCTTTCTGTTTGTCCTGGGATCCAAAGCTGTGGGGTTTGTAGAAGATGGCAGATGCTCCCTAAGAGCAAACTTGCTCTTTGGAAACCTCAGTTTGGCTCTTTGAGGCTGAAACTGAATAGAGAGGTGACAAGGATCCCAAAATTTAGCTATTCCACCATTCAGGACATCTCAAAGTCAGCCTCACATGAACATTCCCCTCAGGCTTGCTCTTCCATTTCCATGGGATACTACTGCCTGCTTTTTAAATAGAACTTGAAAAAAAAAATTAAAATATATATAAAACTAATTTACACACATTTACATATTAGAAAAGCCTAATCAAAACCTCCCTGATTTCCATGTCAACTGTCATAGATGTTTTAGCAATCAGCAAGCTTATATTAAAAATAAAATCAAAACATATTTGTCTTCTTACATAAGCTGTTATAGTAATATAATGTAAAAAGTTAGAGATCTAAATGACACTGCAGAAGCTGTAAAGGCTGGAATGATTGATTTCATAATGTTTCCAGGAATTATAAATAACCTTTAACTGTCTCCACTGCTTTGATTTGCATAAGCAATTGAGAGTTCATTAAGCAGGGATTAAAACAAAGCTGAGGCAGTGCTGGGTACTTGGTCTGAGAGAGGACCTGGGTCAGCCAGTGCTGCTCCAACCTCAGCTCTCCCAAAAAGCTGCTGCAGATGGTGCTGAGTTTGGGTGGTGAGGTTTGGGGAGTGGGGAGCCAGTGCCAGCATGGCTCAGCCTAGCACACAGATCCTCCCAGATCAGCTCTGGGGTTGCCCTGACCTCTGGAAAAGCTGTGAAAATTATGTGCAAACCAAGGTGTGTCAGCCTCAAACAGTGTGGGGCCTCCACAGGAACTTCACAGGACCTCCAATGGAATTTGGGATTGTGGAATATAATCACAGCATCACTGAAGTGGGAAAAGAGCTCCAGGCTCGTTGAGCCTGACCTCCAAAATCATTGAGTCCAACTACTAAAACTTCATTGGATCCTCACAGGAAAGTCACAGGACTTCTACTGAGAATTCCCCCCAACATTCCAAGCATTTTCCACTGCTGCCAAGGCTGGAATTTCCCCTCAGTGAGCACCCACACAGCATCATAAACACACACAATGATGTGGCCTTTCCTGCCTGTATAAGAAATGAGAGGCTTTTGCTCCTTTGGCTCTGAGCTCCAGGTACTGGTTATGGGGCATGAAAAGGGAGGACAGGAGCACAGGGGAAGGAATGAAGACAAGGGAAGATAATTGAAAGTACCAGTGCACTAGTTATGTTGCATATATCTAATGTAATTAGTATTAATAAGCTGTCAGTCAGAAAATGTAGTTGTTAAAAGGCAGTTTCAGTGGGGGAAAATGATAATTGAACTCCTCCATGTATTTGTCTGTATTATTTATTCTGTTGTTTTTTCAGTTCACTGCCACAGTCTTTAGCAGAAGTGAAACTGAACAAGTAAATGGAGCTTTTTGTTTAGTAACTAAGAAAAAAAATTAACCTCTATTGCTCTGAGCAGGGCCAGCCATGTGAGGGAGGCTCAGGGAGCTCAGTGGGTCCCTTCTGCACCTGGTTCTCACTCAAACCACAATGTTTCCAAGCTGTAACTTTACATTAATTCTGTTTTGATACATAGACTTGTACCTGGTATGGTACTGCTACTCCTTTCTGTTCTCTACTAATTCTCTACTCACTCCAGAAGCTCTGTCTCATGGTTTAACACTGCAGTTCCTAAAGCTGGTCAAATCATGTGCACTGAATAACATATTCAATAATTCCCTCTCTTTTTTAAAAAAAAACTCAATTGTCTGTAGTTTACAGCATTTCCCAAGGGATCTGTAATGAGAAATTAGTCACTAAATATTTTATATAAAGTTTTTTAGTCTGTATCTTGATCACAAGCACTTGGCTGTGGATTCAGCTGGGGCAGAAGGATTGGGATTGGATTTGTACTTCTGACTGTAAATTGGCCACATGGAGACACCTCTCTCTCTGCTCTGCAAAGCAGCCCCCATGACAACACAGCATCCCAAATTAAAGTTACATTAGCTCTGGAATATCCCCAGTACATCACCTGCACCCAAAGTACTCTTAAATCTCAGAACTATATAAAAATATCACATCTCTATTTTACAGAGTCTGATGGGACTGCATGGAGGAGGTCCTGACCCATGGAGAAATCCTGACTTTTATCCCCAGTGTCAAGAAACCTGGACAGAGCCTCACTCAGATTAGTTTATACATGAGGAAGTTTTGGTGACGCTGGCACAGGTTGCCCAGAGAGGTGGAAGCCCCATCCATGGAAACCTTCAAGGTCTGGATGAGGCTCTGAATGACCTGATCCAGTTGAAAATGTCCCTGCTCATGGCAGGGGGTTGGACAGGTGGCCTTTAGAGGTTCCTCCCAACCCATTCTGTGATTCCATGTGCATCACCCACCCCATGGTCCCTCGAGTGCTCCTCCAGCACCGTCCCCTGCCTCCCATCACTGCTCAGATCCCAGTGGAGAACTGGGAGTTAATGGCAACACCAGGAATTTCTCTTCTGTGTGTCACATAAATAAGAAATGCTGCTTTTTTTGGTCACCTGCAGGAATCTGTAAGTCATAGACCCCTGGCAGCTTGGCACCAAGGCTGCTCTGACTCCTGCAACCCATTTTCAAACCCAGCTTTGTCCAACCCCAGAGGAAGTAGCTGAAGGCCTTGTTGGGCTGGAATAGCTCCCATCAGCTCCTGTTATCAAAATGAAACATTCCTGGAGTGGTACCATTCCAGAGGAGGGATTGGAGACATTCTGTGACTCAGGCAACTAAAGGAAAAAATAGATCTTAGGAGACATGAGGGAAAAAAGTGGGAACTGGGACGCTCCCAGAGCCCTGCTCGTGCATCTGACACCCTGCTCTGTGTGGGATCACGGGGAAGCCAGGATGGGGCTGCAGAGAGGCCAAACCTCTGGCCTGGGCATACCCCACCTCTCCTGGGGCTTGACAGGACTAATTTGGATCTCTATGGTTGGAGGTTTGTTTGGGAAATGTGGATTGCTTTCTAACTGTAATTGATTGGGGGCATTTGTTGCAGTGGCTGGGCACGAGGCCCTGCGTTGTGCTCAGCAGAACCTGAGGATGAGAGAGGCCAAATCCAGCTGCACCTTCCTGGAACTGCCTTAGACCCCATCAGACCCCAAGCCACACGTTGAAAATGGGCCACTGGAACTATTTGGGACCTCCCTCTGGTGACTCCTTCCCTTCCTCCTCCTCCTGTCAAGCTCCAAAGTTAAAATACATTATTCTGGTATTTTTAAGGACAGGGAGGATGGAAGAGGAATCTATGCCCTTTCAAGGATTTCCACCTTTTCAGATGGAATATTTGCAAGGAGGTTTGGACAGGGAGAGTTTGTGGTTATTAAATAGCTTGTCCCATAATTGCAAATAAGGATCCAGCTGAGGAATGGCTCAGCTCATTTTCAGGATGCATGGCTGCTCCTCATCCTCCCCCTTCCCTGGAGAGATCACCTCTGACAGAGCAAGAGACTCCCAGAGACTCCCCAAAAACTGCTGGGGGGTCTTCCCAAGCCATTGCTCATACAGGAGCTGACCCCACCCCTGGAGCCACAATTCCAACCCATTTTCCAAGTTGTTTATTGACACAGGGACAAAAATCATTTTCTCCCAACAGGTTTTCTTGCATCAGTCATTCAACATGCTCCTGTTGGTTTTTTTTTCTCCTTTTCTTATTACCTTTTCTGATGGTAAAGGCATTGCAGATGGGCATCAAACTGTGCAAAATGTAAATTATGATTGGGTAGAGTCAGAACGTAAAAAATAAGTTATTTGGATGCATTTTTTTTTTTCCTAAGGACATATGGCATGCTAAAAAAATGTCTCGTGATCATTAAGGCTAAATGAGACAGGTTAGAGAATCATGGGCACCAAATGGAGAAGTTGGGGAAAAAAATGCTGGCTGGCAACTCATTCTGCTGATAATATTTTTTGGATGTTTCCCTCCTGCCCTCTCTCCCTCATTTTTTTTTAAACTGCAAGGACATTTTCGCAAATATTTCACAAATATCTGATGGCTGTTGCTTAGGAATCTGTCCTCCCCGCTGTGCCTTCCTCATTTGAAGGTCATAATCTTCAGTTTGTGAAATCATAATTATCTCGCTAGCCAGTAACTCTGATGTCACAAATGGAGGATTATGATGACTTCAATGAAAAAAGCAGCAGCGGGAGAAAATGAACTCAGCCACTCAGAGCTTGTTTTCCTTCCCCCCACTCCAAAGAAAAACGATATAACAGAGTAAAATATCAGCAGAATGATCTCCAAATAGACTATTTTCTGCATGGCATCAGTGCCTCTTTCAGAATATGAGGTTAATTTCTGCCTTGTGCCAGTTTAATGCAGACTTCCACTTTATTTTAACACATAGTAGGTCTTATATTTAATGTAATAGCAGAATCTTGCTACTTCTTGTGGAGCTCATACAGAGACCAGAGAGTTCTTCCATAAAAATGAAACAAGGCTCCCTGCAGCACTCAAGAAAATAAAATGGCCAAGATTCACCACAAGGTCACCTAAACCCAGGGCAGGCAGAGAAAGATAATTCTCCACTGTATCAAAAAATATAACAAATAAACACTGTCAGATGAATAAAGTATTTAATGGCCAACTCTCCTCATTGCTGTAATCAAGCCTCCCTGCTAACCTAAGGCTAAAAATTCACTGACTTATTCAGTGACAACTTCTCTCCCCAAAAATCACAGAATACAAAATGGGTTGGGTTGGAGGAGACCTTAAAGACATTTTAGTTCTGACCCTCCCTTGCCATGGGAAAGGAAACTTCCACCAGAAAACGAGTGAATCTTCCCCTAAAAATGAGGGACAAGAGCTGGGACCATCCTGATGCATTTCCCAGAGCAGAAGACACATAAACCCCAGACATTATTTAGTTGTTGGAAACAGGACAGGGGTGGCAGCACTGATATTCCTCCAGGATGGACACTCTGGGTACAGGATTCAGCAAGTCTGAGTGTCATTATTTTGACTAAAGCTATCAGTGTTTCTCCTGAGGAGTCTGGAACACAAGAAGATTTCTACTGTCACTATAAATGCTAGCACGTGTCTCTTGTGCTTCAAATAACGTACATTTCAACGTTCCTGCCTGCTTGAATGAGACATTAAAAGAGCTATACTCTGAATTCCTGATGTTTCATGAAAATAAGAAGTAATAGTGCACTGACACCATTGTACTGTCTCCTCCCATCGCTGCTCTCAGGCACTTGCAGGATATCCACGTGCAAAACCAGCAGTGCACTGGGACAGACCCCAAATCTGGGAAATGCAGCGGGTTCTGCCACAGGGATGAGAACAAAAGTACTGAATGCCAGAGGTTTGGGGGGAAAAAGAATGCAATTGCCCAACTGTGACCATAATCCCTGGCACTGGGCTGTGTAACTCGGAGGGGAGTAAGTGATAGCAATTGCATCCTGGCAGAGGAGATGCCTTCCAAAGGCGTATCACAGCAACAGCATCCTCGACTTGCTGGCTGCGGAATTCGGCAGCCAAGGGGAGAGGACAGAGGGAAATAAAAGCACAACAGCTGTGGTGCCACAGGCCCCTGGCCCAAGGAATATGTTAGGAGAGCGCTGCACACACCCACCATCCTCAATCATTAGGAACAACATATGGTGGGTTGGTGTTCGTGCTGCCTTTCTCTGCCTGCCCTGTTTCTGCTCAAGGTGTAAGTAAATTAGGAGAGAGGAATGCTGCACACGTGAGCAGAGAATTGCAGGGGGAACAACCATATGGGGTCAGGAGGATGTGTAAATGCTTTGCTGCCACATCCTCATCAATTCAAGAAGCTCCAAAGGCAAGGAAAAACTATTCTGTTTTGTGTTGGTCAAAACCTTCCTGTGCTTTTTTAATGTTCTCACAGCAGCTGAGAC